>LPNX010269925.1:0-62678 GCA_001517045.1 Pseudotsuga menziesii | reverse complement strand
TAAAAAAATTCATGTTATTTGAAATGAAAAATTAAAATTATGCAATGTTCACCTTGTTAAAGCGATCAAATTCCTGGTCTGGAATAGCTGCTTGATCAGAATCTTCGTCTCTAATAGGTCCTTGAGAATCATGATCAGAATCTTCGTCTCTAATAGCTCCTTGAGAATAATTTTTTTTTTATATAATATATTTTTTGTTTGTATTAATATAGGGAATGTATTTCAAATGAAACGTTATGACCTTATTATTAGGCCGACAAAATATTTACAACTTTTTTTTACATTAGTTATTCAATATAGCAAATTTTACATCATGTTACAAGATCTCTCCCATAATATTCACTTTCACTATTATTTTTTGCCAACATGTTAGTAACGTTACATCACTTTACAAGATCTCTCCCATAATATTCACTTTCACTATTATTTTTTGCCGACATGTTAGTAACGTTACATCACGTGACAAGATCTCCCCCATAATATTCACTTTCACTATTATTTTTTGCCGACATGTTAGTAACGTTACATCACGTGACAAGATCTCCCCCATAATATTCACTTTCACTATTACTTTTTGCCGACATGTTAGTAACGTTACATCACGTGACATCACGTGACAAGATCTCCCCCATACTGGGCTGTAGAGCGCCTCTCGACGCAATAACACTTCATCAAGAAATAAGTTGTTATATATTATAAGGAGTGTTATCATTCCCATCAAGGATCTATTTCATAATAATGAATATATTATTGTATGGCTTTGAGCTTTATTGTTGACTACCTTGTACAGTGAGAAATATTTTAAGATCCAACCATTACATGTTTTTTTGTTTGAAACCTAGGATAAATATCGCTCATAATCTCATGAAGTTGCATGTTTTTAACCTACACATCTTGTGTGCAAACGTGGCTTTGTTTTTTTACACTAGCCTAAGTTCAAACCCAAGTGGGTGTAGAGCCCTGGTATATGTGAGGGTAAGTGTTTGACCTCTTGGAGTTGATTTCTATTTGTCATTAAAGAATTTAACACACCCTATAAACCAAATTAACTTAACTGGACCTTAATACTAGCAACAACCATATTAATAAGATTAATATGTTCGGAATACGCCGACAAGAATATATTTGACGCATTGATAATGTTTTTTTCATAAAGAATTACACATTGATAATCTAATCTTGATCGAAACAAAAACTTTTGAGAACCCTCACCCATTCTTACTCATATTTATAGATCGCACTAAGCCTATCACCCTCGGAGCACAATACCTAACTGATTGTTCTCATGATGTTATGTTGCCAAATGGAAAGCTTATTGGGTGGTGCATTGTTTCATTACAATGAAGGTCGACTTCTTAAGCTAAGAGTTGGAGTCATTGGAGTACAACTACATGTTCATCTAATAGTTTTTTATTACCACGTTTTAATGATCACATTCATCTAAATTTAATTTAATAGTTGTATCACGATTGGAGTTAACATAATAATTATCTAATAGTTATCCAATATAACTGCAATTAGAGTTAAAGTAAGCTAATAGTTAAGCTAATACTTATCCAATATAACCATGATTAGAGTTGAAGTTAAGCTAATACCAACAATGTTGTTCTTTCCCGGATAAGTCGCCTCAACAATTTCAAGGTCTTCGACAACGGTGCCAAAAACTTTACCAAGAAAACTAGCGAGGTAGCCTAGCAAGCACACACAGAGACTTGTGACCCAATGTCACCTCAACCACAAATATTTTAACTTCTTTGGAGAGACTTATCCTCCAAAGGGAGAGCCATTATCTTAGTGCCTGCCAATAATCACACCAAATACCTTCCACGACCTCAAGTATAGATCAGTGCCTTATGGAGTTGTTGTCACATATATAGTAGTCGGGCTACTTTTGTTCCTAAGCAGTTCTTTGAGCCATTCCTTTATTGTGAGATCAGCAGATGATGAGCCAACATTTGATGATCTCTCACTTTCAGCAAATCCAAAGGGTCCAAATTGACCAGTTCTATGCCATGATTGAGCCTCATGACCCCAGATTTGATGACTAAGTTAGTCATTCTCATGACCTAGAGCAGAGATTGATATAGTGCCTATGTATAGCAGCAGCAGTTGTCCTAGGGATTTTCAGACTTGATTTCATATCCAGTGTAGATATATGACCTAGGTGATATTAGGGTTTGTGCTTATGAATTTTGATGTTGCCATGTTACCTATTTTAGCAGTGAGACTTAGTGGATATGGATTTTATGTTGGCAATATTTTATCTTGGTTTACTTGAAATCTAAAGTATAAATGATCCATTAGTTTTGACCGGGCAATTCCTTTGTATACTTATTGACCTTGTCCTACTCCTAGTATGGATTTAGTATTTTCCCTTCATGGACATAGCTTGCTAGTCTTGGCATCACTTCCATTGTCTCCATCCATTCGTTGCCTTCCCAATTTCATTGACTATCCTTGGCTTGTAATCTGACTAGTGACATCTAGGATTTCCCCCACCTTCACCTCTAGGTTGGAATAGGTATCCATGTGTAAAATTGTGTCTCAGTGTTGGTTTATGTGATTTTTGTCACAGGGAATGTCTACCTCTAGGTCTTGAAAACAAGTAGTCCTGCCAAAGAAAGTGTCTTTAGATACTAAGGCCTCAGAGCTTAAAGTTATTCTAAATGGATGCCCTGCCAGCAAAATAAAAGTGTCTTTAGACACTACCCGAAATGAAAAATAAAACTATCCATTGGCTAAGAGATGAGCACTCATCTATTGTATGGTGTAAGGTTCATGTATCCCCACAGGGTATCAAGGATGCAAGCCCAAGAAGGTTGAGCCTTAGTCATTTTCTGGAAGTCCAGAAGGCTTTCCAGGGAACTTGATCTTGGAGCCTGGAAAGTTATAAATGAAAAATAAAGTTGATTGCTAGAGGATGAACACTCATTCTTTGTATAATGTACGACTCATCTTCCCCCATAGGGTAGCAAGGAGAGATTGGCCCAAGAAGGCCATGTCTTTGTCATTATTTGGAAGCCCAAAAGGCTTACTAGGGCACCTTCCTTTAAAGGTCAACTAGTGAAATAATTGCTAAGCAAATAAAGCATTAAAAAGGTTGCTTGTCTATAGTCTAGTGGAGCTTTCTCATCATTCCACCCATGTGTGAGACACCGTCATGCCCTATTGTTCACCTAGTCCAACTTATGTGGTGTGTGGATCCCCTTGTCCTTTAGCCTAGGTGCTTACAGTGTTGAGTCATCAAGCCATCCCTTGGCTTTACCTGTTGTCTTTGATCCCTTCACCCTTGACAAGCAAAAGGGCTAAATCTATAAACGAGTATACATTGGAGGTTCTTGTTTTGAAGCAACTAGTCATTTTGATTTGGATTATTATATATGTATTGTGCTTATACTTGCCAACAAAATCTAATCATACTAGAGTGTCATTGTTAGCATATATAATTGAGCATGCATGTCCACTTATACTTTGCATCACTAGAGTTTGGCCCTTGGATCATCATTTGATCAATTTTGACTTGGTCCACCTAGTGTTGGCTAGGCCATGAGCAGGATCCAGGATGAGTTATAGACAAATGTTTATGGTTGATGATTATTTATGGTCTACAGGTGTCCATTAGACATATTCATACTTCATATGGTGATTGGTTATGATGGCTTGTATTATTTTCATGATTATCAGCATTTACAAGCTTTATTATTATTATTGCTCTGACATTGATGGGGCCTCTGATGTACCTTTGTGGTGGACATATGGTGTATGAGTACTCATTCATAGTTGATTTGGACATTCTAAGTCCATTGGTCTAGCTGGGTTTCAGTTTCAGGAAGTTATATGACAGATATGGGTCTCGTGGCCTTCTTGCAGCATATTTGCCTGGGGAAAATGAAAATAAAACACAATGAGAAAAAATTAAGTTCTCATAGGGTGCTAAAGGGATTATAGGGGCGCAACCAGTCATTTGTACCATACTACCATGGTCCCAAATCCATCTGTGTAATCATTGGACGTTAGTTTTTTTGTCCCCGGTGAGATATGGGTTGTTTTATGTTCCCAAGGCATCATTTTAATAATAATAAAATGGCTAATGAGGAAATCAATTTGGGCAATTGAGGCAAAGGATTGGCATGGAATTGGTCTGAGGCGCAATGTTTGGGTCACCTTCATCATCTAGCTTCAACTTCACTTCATTCAGGGTCCACACATCCTTGGTTTATGCATTTTGAGGGAGATCCCCTAATGACTTTCATCACTCATTTATATTATTTGCCACCACACATTGTTATTGTTCCATGGGGACATGCTAGTGAAGGATAACATAACCTCCTATCCCCACCATGTGCTACTTTATGGTCATTAGTCATATTTTATGTGGTGCACCCCTCATTGGGCATTTATAGTGATGCACCCCCTTATATTTTTTAGTTGATCCATGTGAGATGTATCCGGCTAATCTTAGTCATAGATTAGCGTGATGTTATCTTATGATCTTGGCCCTTTATCTTTTTGGATCTAGGTATTATGTACTTGAGAGATCTATATATTGAGAGGCTCTCTCATTTGTAACGGGACTTTTGGCTTTGGAGATATTGAATACAAGAAAAATTTTGCAGAAATATCTTGGAAGCTTTGTGAATGTTGTGGATGCGATTGTTATGCCTCTTGCTTGGACATTTCAGTGGATCTTGTGTGCAAATACAATTTTTTTGTGAGGGTCATACCCAAATTTTTGCAGGTAGCGAATTGGAGGAGGAGATTGCTAGGGAAACCTGCATCATCTTGCAGCGAAATCGCCTCATGTTTAGGGAGTGATCAATTGTTACTTTGTGTATTGATTTTTTCTCTGTGGATGTCGTACGTAGCTTATCTTCTTCATCAATGAACAATTCTGACTTCGGTATATTTATTTTACAGGTGGAGAAGAGGGGGCGCACTTCCTCATATGAGAATTTTCCATTCGTTACATGTTGGATCTTGCTTGAAATTGTAACCAAGTGAAAGGATCATCGACATCTAAGGTGACCGCAAATATTCTCAGGTATGATCTGCAAGGTAAATATTGTTTTCATTATTTTCATCCAATTGTGAAACAAGCCCTCTTTCTTTAAAACCCTAGTTTTGTGGATCTGATAGATCCAGCCAGTTTTTTATGACGACCATCAAAACCCACTTCGAGATTTATGAATAAACCCTATATCTCAAGTTTCATGTTAATTCGACTCCATTTGCCCTGGGATATAGCACTAGACACTTTAGGTGGGGGTGCCCCTCTTGGGTGGGTGGCCTTTTCTTTAGATATGTCAGATGGCTATGCTTGAACCCACCTCAAAATCATAGATCCAATCCTCAAGCACCCCGATATAGTCACCTCATGCCCTGATCTACTCTTTTGGGTCCACTTTGTCTACTTTTGCATAAAACCATAAGTGGGTCCTTTAGGTTTTTCTTTATTTGGCTATACCTCACTAGATCTACTACTTTAAACTATTTGTGGTACAACCTCAATCAAGTTGGGCTATTTCCTATCTTTAATAAGCCTCCCCAACTTGGCTCTAATCTCTATACCACTCTTATTCCATAGATCTAGTATTTTCCGCTCATTATCCCTCATTTTTTCATCTACTACCAAATTGTTGGCTTAGCTGGGCAGACCCGGGTTTACTATCATGTACCAACAACACCCCTAACTCACTGGCCATTTCGACGACAGACCGCGGAGCGGCCTGAAGTCTCACCCGAAGTGATCCTAATGGGTTGGCCAAAGACTCAAGTGTCTCGACTAGGTTCTGTATGGCGTCTTGTGCGCGTCTCGTAACTCTTCTTAGCCTGCGAGGTGTCTCTTGCTGCGACGCTATGCGCAGTTTCCTCTTACTCGCAACGACTCTAGTCCTTATCGCATCGCCGCGTCCTGGGCAACTCGTAACTCTCTCCTACGCTCAATCCTCAATTTGCGGTACCGTGCACCCCAGCTCCTCTGATGGTGCGATATTGCCTCCCTGCGATATCCTACCGCTGCGACTCAGCGTACTTAGCTTACTGGGGTTCAACTTACAGGACCCAATACACAAGGCTGTTTTATACTGCGACTCTTAACAGGCTTAAGCGAAACATAAACAAACTCTTATACAGGATACTTAAAGACTTCAACTTGCATTTATCCTTTTACTATGCTGTGAACTGAATACACATACATACATTTACTGTAAGCAAAGTTCATGTAATGAATGACATATATAACAAGCAAATACAATCACATGAATCAATCACATAACACTCTGATTTTACGTGGTTCACTTCCATGGTAGAAGCTACATCCACAGAACTGTGTTTCTATATTATAACTTGAGAGAGGTACATAGTTCTGCTGCACCGCATATGCAGCTAGAGATCTTATGGGTAACTCCGCACACAGCCTGGAGCCCTTCTCTCTTAGATCTCTTCTCTATATTGCCTTCTTACAATATACTCTCACTCTCTCTCTCTCTCTCTCTGTCAATCCCTGCGGATTATTACATACATGCTCAATGAGCTAGCTACTGGTTACAGTAAGATACTATTGACTGAATACAGAACCAGAGCTCAACTCTAATACAAGGTAACTGTGAGCTAACAGACTCAACGGCTAACTAGCTGGATGGCTTAAAATGCTCAAAATGCCAACCTTTTACAATACAAAATACATCCCTTTATAGGCGGCTCGAAGGTCTCGCCATTACAACACTATGGGCCTTTCCCAACAGTAACCCAAAACCCTAATTAGTGACAGTCGGCGTATCTGTACTTGGGGGTAGCCGCTTTCCGTCACACCACTGCTCTCTGCAGTCTTCCATGCTTCCCGGCGCTGACCATGGGTACTATGCACTGCTTCCCATCTTCTGTCCTTCATCTTCAATACCTCGGCCTCGTTGCTCCTTTTCCTTTATGAGGGTAGCTGAGCCCTCCTGTCTTCGCCGCTACCTTCAATGCAGTGGTTGAGCTCTCTCTTCTCGGCCGCTCAGGTACTATCGTCTTCCTTGACTTCTCTGTCCCAACAGTCACGGTTTTCGGCTCTGCTCTGCAGCTAGAAACATGCTACGGCGTCGTAGCTTTACCTTATCTCTTCGTCTTCGCCAAACTGTCTATCCGCCAAAATGGCAGCTTTTCCTGTAGCCGCGGGACTCTGCTCCAACACAAACCTTGGGAGTGTCTTGAGTAGGTGCACTAGCCCTCTTAGGCTAGTAGGTTCTCCCCCTTGATTATTCTATGGTGTCACTGGTTAGCTACCTTACCTCTATCGTCGCGGATAGGATATATCAAGTGGGTACCTACACTTTGTGTGATAACGGGAGTCAAACAAAGTGAAGAATACATATTAAGCATAACTTCAACTTGGCACTAGTTTAAATATTAGTGTGTGAATGTCAAACAATTGGTTGTTTTAGGGGTGTATCCCGATTTAACGTAAAATATTCTTGCAACCTTCCAAGATGAGCAATTAGCATGCACAAGTTAGCTTGTAAAGCATATATCATTTAACACTTAGGATCATCGTTTAATATGTGCATGAAGATTCCAATGAGTACATTTGTATATAAATTCTATGACTTGGAAGAAATTAGCAGGTTACTTATGACTTGCATTTAGGTTATAGCAATTTCCAAGTAATGATGTTATTCAATGGAAATATAATAAGCTAATCATTTAACCATTCATCGATATGTATGAAACCGACATAAGCATGTGCACCACTGTTAGATAATATGTAATCAACAAATTGGACACTAGGACCAGCAATACACATTAAGCATAAAAATATCATTTATCAAACAACAGTTACTCAACGCTTATACAAATGAGTGAAATAATTCCTATTTAACAAAAGTCTTGTGGCATTAGATTTAACCTTTAAATAACAATATCACTCCTCCATTAAACAATAATCAAGCGCTTTCCTTCACAAGTTCCTTTTAATCCTTTTGCTAACCCTTTTTCACTATTTTCATGTATGTTATGTGGCAGATTTCAGGCTGTTACAGTGGTGACTATGGGTGGTTATAGGAAAATTGAGGCTTGTCTAGGCCTCAAGAGGATGGCAGCGAGGGTCAGGAGAGGGAGGAAGGTTGGTTGAGGGCAGAAAAGGCACAACATAAGGTTAAGGAGAGGAGTCGAATTTTTAGTGCCCGACTTTTTAGGGCCCAAAAATTTTGGACGAGTTTTTTAGGGCCCACATTTATTTGCAAAAAAATGAATTTTCGATTTTTTTTTTAAATTTTGGTTTCTATTTTATGGTTTTAAAACAGAAAATTAAACCTAATTACAAAAAGAAAATGCAAAATAAACCTAAGATTAATATTTACAAATGTACAACTAGGGTTTTTAGGTAGAAAAGATGGACAACCTTAGGGTTTTAATGGATATTACCCTTAAACCCTAGCCTTATAGAAAGGTGACCAACCTTCCTCTTGGAGGTATTTCTCTTTGTCAACTAGATTAGGTCTTCTTGAAACAACCTCTAGGGTTGTTTTCAAGAACCAAAGCTAGGGAAAATTTGGAGATCCAATGCTAAACTTCGCAAAAAACCTCCTCTTGGGAGCATTTTTACTATGCTAAGGGGATAGAAAGTAGATAAAATTCCATATTCAAAGAGAATGCATCCCTAATGATACCATTCAATAATTCAAGAAGCAAAATTTACCTACCATTCATCAAACAAGACTAAAAATAGAGTAGACTTACTTGGGCATGAGTTCTTCTAAGCATTCTAGCATCCACCAAGCATTAGCAAAGCAAAAGAAGACCAACTTTCATCCAAAATAGCAAGAAGACATCCCTCCAAGAGGTGTGCCTCACTTCATAAGGTTGTCTTGGGTAAAAAAAGTAACATATTGAGTTTTATCCCATGAGTTGTTATTTAAAAATGAAGTGAGAAGATCTGTTTATATGTTCTGACACTCACTTTTACAAATAAACCAGGCCGACATGCCTTAAAATGTCAATTTGAAATTATAAAATGTCAACTTAAAATTATAACATAAAATAATATAAAATAATCAAATATGTGGGTAAATTGGGGCATTTTCCCTGAAGTTTACCCAAAATGAATAAAGTAGCTAAAAATGAGCAAATTACTCCGAATTGAAGGCTCGACCAAGTAGGGGGGAGACGTCATGCCCCATCTAACCCCAACAATGCTTATAATCCCTCAACACCCCCAAAATCAAGTAGTACGATCTGGATGAGATGATGATGTCATCATTAAAAAATGCCCAAGGAAGGAGGGTGTTATGCTGAAAGAGGACTAGGAAGGGTGTGTTAAGTGACTGAAAGAGGAAGCAATAGCCTCACAGATGAAAGAACTGTCACCGGAGTAGAAAACAAGTGGGTGGTCATGTGACCAAGTGACCTGCACCTAGGAGCCCTGGACACCAACCCTAGGGTTAAAAACCCCAACAAAGGGAAGTCAACAGTGCCACTAAGCCATAACACCCCTAAAGGAAGTACCAAAGGGTCCGGCCATAAGCACCTCTCAGAAAGCGGTGGTAACACTCGTCATGGTCCTAGAAAAAAATGACCCTCTCTTCCTTGGCACATATCTGAAGTGCGTTGTTACTAGTACCATGTAACACCTGCTATGAGAAAAAAATTGCATAAGAGTCTGAACTATTTAGGGCCAATCCCACTTGGGACTCCTTTATAGTTTCCATGAAGAAACAATATTACCTTGTTGGAAACTATGATGAGTGTTGAATATTGTAACTTCAAAGGATATTCTAAATGTATTTTACTGAAGTAACCCAAGGGATATGTTATTATTCCTCCATTGGGGTGTTACTATTGTAATTGGTCATCATAGAGCCATGAGTTAAAGCCTTTATTGTAAGTCGGGTCAACATTACCCTAATGAATATAATAAATATTGTATTGATTCTTCCTAAGTGAATTCGGCCCAGTCACTTAAGTGGGGCCGACTTGTTAGGGTAAAAGTCAAGTGAAAAAAAGAGTATAAATAGAGGAGTTGTGTTCTTCATTGAACACACACTCTCTTGTGTATAGTGCATAAGAGAGATAGATATATATATATATATATGTGTTGGAAGGAGGTGCACCTGTCTGGGGTCTTGTCTTGTACTTTTGATACATCTTATACAGAGGAAATTTTGTTGGGTTTTCTTCCCCATGAGGGTTTCCCAAGATAAATCTTTGTGTTCTTTTGTGTGGTTGTACTTATCTATCTTTCAGTGATCCTTTTGCATATGGTTATGATGTCATAATGCTAAATGTTATCAGATCTGGTATAATCATTAAAAACTTAACATGGTATCAGATCTACCTTGAAAGAAGTCTTTGTGCAGTCGAAACATTGCTACAACTACAACTATTGAAGATTAGGGTTTCATATTTGAAAACCCTAGAAGATTAAAACTAGTCATGTTGGGAATTTCTCTATATATCGAGATTGGAGAAGGATCATGAGCCGAAACATTTACAAGCCGAAGATGAAATCCTGATGTACCTCGTGTAAAAATTTCAGCCTCGGATTCGCTATAATCTTGGAGATATGATTCCTCCAACTCGGGGTTCCAGCCTCTCCCGAGATCCAGCCTTAAATAAGTGACCTAGGGATAATTGTTATATATTGCTCTATGAATATCCAAATGAAATTTCGCAAGATTTTTTAGATAGGGCATGGACCATAGTTTCAGACCCCGAAGGTGAAGCAGTGACACGTGGAAGCCCGTACAAGTTCGTTATGTTGAACAATCTTGAAATAAGTCACCTTGAGAAAATTCACATACGTCCCAATTGGTGAAACCAATTCTGCTCTAACCTATGGGGTTGGAAAGTAGACAGACCAAGATACCTCAGTACGAAGTTTTAGACTCAGAGGATTAGGAATTGCGGAGATACAACAGAAACAATATCAGGCAATTTTGTAGAAGAAATTGAAGAAAATTAGGGCATCAAATATTTTGCAATTCTGATCACAATTTTGGGAAAATGAGTATGCTACTTAGCTCGCCTTGAGGAGGCACATCTTTCTATCCAACCAAATCTGAAAGATACCTAAGTTGAAATATTAGGGTTTCTCTATCAAACCCTAGGTCTACCAGAAGCAACATTCCATAAAAGCTTTCAAGCAAGCATCAGATTGAAGAAATTTCATTGGTCAAAGAAGAAGTTGCAGATCCAGAAGGAGATGAAGACAAAGCATAAGAAGGAATATACAAAACAAACAAAGATAAGTATTTGAATTGTCTTTCCTGTATATGTTGTGTATTATGCATGATAGAATGTTGCGGCATAATGACAATATACTACTAATATGCATGTTATGGGTAAGAAGCCCATGGTGCTATACAACACTCCATTGCTACTTATCTAGAATGAAACCTCTTTGCTGACATATTGGATTAGTGCACAATATCAATGATGTTATGGTAGAGATGGAAGGCATCTAGAAAGTTTTCGTGAGATATGGATGAATGTTGTATTGGCTAAAATAGTTGCATGATTATATCATTATGCATAAGAATTTGTTATTATGCATGTGTCCTATGAAATGTTTCTAACTATGCAACTGGTGCATTTGACTTGTAGGAAAGATCGTGTCCAACCACCTAAAAGAAAAGAAGGATGAGTCTTGTTCCGAAGAACAAGTTGTGACAATTCAAGATTCACTCCAATAAACATACATGAAGATGAACCTGAAGCTACCAGGGTCAAAGACACCGTGACGGAAGAAAGAGCTTCAAAAGAATATAAGAGAGCGGTAGATCCACCTCGAGAGATGAAGACCATATTGGGCACGAGAGATAACTCAAGATGAAGAAAATTATGGTGGGGCTTCCAAACTAAAGTAAGAGACCTCAGATACACTTTAGTTATGTGGCACAATTGAGTGATATCATTGATGCAGACCCTTCCAGCTATGGAAGAAGCTATGATTAAAGAGTAATAGTTGATCATGGGGAATGAAGTCTAGGATATGGTTCTAAGACCTAAAGGGAAGTCCATAGTGTCTTCCATATGGATCTACAAGAACAAGTATACAAATAAAGGTTCATGGTTTGTCTCAGAAAAAATATACTATGGCATGACATACTCTATTGACTAGACACACTTCTCTAGTGAAGTAGAAGTATATATCGAGCAAAGAACCACCTGTGCAGAATAGGATTTGTATGAGATCAGAAGGCACCCATAGATAAGCACATCCATCTACATAAGGATCTTGAATATCACCTAGAGTGATGAATATCTTAACCTTCGCTACAAGGTTGAAAATGGAAACCTATAGAAGATAACAAGCTCACAGATGGGTGCAAGATGAACTTTTCGACAAAGTTCAAAATTAAGGGATCTTGGTATCTAGTAACCTAAGATATATACATAAAATATCAGTAGTAGAGGATGTTACCTGTCACTCTAGTACAAAATTCAGATGGAGGATGATGCTTCACCTCAAGGGGAGTGACTGCAGAATATCTATGAGATCGACATGGTATGACAGGATGGAAAATTTCCTGATGGACTAAGGATTTACCAAGATTAAAGTGGGTTCCAACCTTCAATTTTGAATGAGGAAGATTGGGATATGTCGATGACCTGACAGGATGAACTCATGGTAGAAGCAATGATGGAAGACTACTAGTCATGTTTGGGATATAGTACCCAAACCAGAAAGTAAGAGTGTGGTATCTTCCAAGTGGATTTGCAAGATAAAACATGTTGCTAATGAAAGTAAGGAAAGATTTGTTCCTAGAGGATTCTCTTAGAGAGAGGGAATTGATTATGAATGGACATTTGCTCCAGCAGCAAGGTAAAATTCCATCAAAACCATCATGGCACTTGCTTCCATGATGAAGTGGGATTTACACCAGATGGATGTAAAGATAACCTTGCTTAATGGTGTGATTGAGGAAGAAGTTTACATTGAACAACCACAAGGATTTGAAGGTGAAGACAAAGTGACTCATGTATAAGGCTCTATATGGACCAAAGCAAGCTCCTAGAGCTTGGTATGGAAGAATAGATAGCTTCTTGATGAGATTAGGATTCACCAAAAGTAAAGTTGATCTTAACCTTTACCTCAAGGTTATGGATGATGAACCAGTCATACTATTAATGTATGTGGATGATCTATTTCTAACTGGAAATGAGAAACAAATCATAGATTGCAAGAAGAAGCTAGCTGAAGAATTTGAGATGAAAGATCTTGGATTGATGTATTATTTCCTATGACTGGAAGTGTGGCGGAGCCCAGAAGGAATCTTTTTGAACCACAGAAAGTATGCAGTAGAAATCTTGAAAATATTTAATATATTGGATTGTAAATCTATGGCCACACCCATGGACACCAACTTGAAGATGTTATCTGATGAATCATCAGAGTTAGTGGAACGTGACTTAGTATAGACATGTTATTGGGTTACTGATGTATCTGATGAATACAAGGCCATATATATGCTTTGTTGTGAACACCTTAATTCAGTATCTAGTTAAACCTAGACAGGTTTACTTGATAGTTGCAAAGCATGTGATGAGGCACCTAAAAGTTACGATAGAGTTGGGACTTTACTATGGTAGAGATCATGCCTACAGATTGTATGCATATACAGATTCAGATTGGGCAGGAAGTGTCACAGAAAGAAAGATCACCTCAAGTGGATGTTATTATCTGGGATCCGCCATGATTGCATGGGTTAGTAAGAAACCGTCCAGCGCTGCTCTGAGTACAGCTGAAGCAGAGTATATTGCAGCTTTCTCCGCTAGTTGTGGAGCGATATGGATTTGAAAACTAATGTCGGGACTATTTGACATGGATTTGGATACCACAGTGATTCTTTGTGACAACAAGAGTTGCATAAAGATGAAAAATAATCCAATGGGATATGGTACTGAAGGGAGATATAAAACTCCAGTATGTGAGTACCGATGAGCAAGTTACTGATATGTTGACCAAGCTCCAGTGACAAGCTTGGTATATTTTGAAAAGAATTTACTCCCAAGGAGGAACAATGGTGTTGATATAGATCTTTTGTCGCAAGGAGGAACGACAAAGATATGGACCCTTCTCGGAAAGGAGAAACATGTCGAAGATATGGACCCTTCTCGGAAAGGAGAAATAGATTGAAGATATGGACCCTTCTCGAAAAGGAGAAACCTGTCGAAGATATAGACTCTTTGGAAAGGAAGAACAAGTCAAAGATATGGACTCTCTTCAGAAAGGAAGAACAAGTCAAATATATGGACTCTCTTCGAAAAGGAGGAGCAGGTCGAAGATATGAACTATCCTAAGAAAGGAAGAACATGTCGAAGATATGAACCCTCCTTGAACAAAGGGGGAGAGGTTGATAATATGGATCCTCTCAGAAAATGGGGAGTGATGATGAGACTGACATCGATGTTGGGATGACAGTGATGCTCCAGCATGAAAGAGGCCAAGTGCACCTAAAGATGTTGACAAGGTTCGACATTCACTTGTGGACGATAGTATCCTCTCTCGAGGATGACAGGTATAACACTCTGTTCATGAGAGTGGTATTTACTAGCTAAGGATGGCCCTACAGATATTACTCTCGCATGGAAAGTACCCACATTAATTTGTGGATACCGTAGAATAACACTCACTCAAGAGTGGTCCTAACCTCAATGGTAAGGATGCTCTACGACGAGTCCTCACGGATGACAGGGCCAACATTTACATGCAATCGACATCTACTTTGTAGACATTACTTTTGTATGGAGCGTATACCTACATTTATATGTAGATGTCATATAATAACACTCGCTTGGGAGTGGTCCTAACCTTAGTGGTATGGATGCTCTATGATGATTCCTCATGGACATCATAGTATAACACTCACTTGGGAGTGGTCCTAAACTCAGTGGTAAGGATGTTCTATGATGAGGAGCGACATTTTGTATGTGGTCAAGATATGCTCTACAGACAATACTCTTGCATGGAAGAGTATGCCTACATGTATGTGTAGATACCATAGTATAACACTCACTCAGAATTGGTCCTAACCTTAGTGGTATGGATGGTCACGATGAGTCCTTACGGATGGCAGGGCCAACATCTAGGTGCGGTCGAGATCTACATTTAGTTATACATGATTCAGTTGGTCGATACTATGGACCAAGATGATGGAGGATTGCATCATCCTTAGACCTATGTCCTAAAGTTATAGGGATTGATCATCCTGCAAAGAGATCATGTATACTGTAGGTAGCGTGGTGACAAAGGATCAAGTAGATCGAAGTGCGGCTGCAAAGGATCGAAAGGATCGAAGTGTTGCTGCAAAGGACCAAGAAGATCGAAGTGTTACCGCAGAGGATTAAGAATATCGAAGTGTTGCTGCAAAGGATTGAGAAGATCAAAGTGCTGCTGTAAAGGATCTAAAAGATCGAAGTGCTACTGCAAAGTATCGAGAAGATCGAAGTGCTACTGCAAAGGATCGAGAAGGTCGAAGTGCTGCTGCAAAGGATGGAGAAGATCGAAGTGCTACTGCAAAGGATCAAGAAGATTGAAGTGCCGCTACAAAAGAAGGAAGAATATCGAAGTGTCGTCGCAAAGGATCAAGTGATCGTGTGTTGTAGAAGATAAAGACTCAGTGTTGTAGAAAATGATGTTCCAGTACTAAAGACATTGAAGAGTAATTGTTCCAATTATTGATAATTGTGAAAACTTCCTATGATGTGTAGATGTATCACATTGATGATGTTGAAGATGCTCTCTCTCTCATTACTCCTATAGTCTATGATGATGTTATCNCTTCTCGTTAAGGGGGAGTGTTGAATATTGTAACTTCAAAGGATATTCTAAATGTATTTTACTGATGTAACCCAAGGGAGATGTTATTATTCCTCCATCGGGGTGTTACTATTGTAATTGGTCATCATAGAGTCATGAGGTAAAGCCTCCATTGTAATTTGGGTCAATAGCACCCTAATGAATATAATATAATATTGTATTGAGTCTTCCTAAGTGAAGTCGGCCCAGTCAGTTAAGTGGGGTTGACTTGTTAGGTTAAAAGTCAAGTGACAAAAAGAGTATAAATAGAGGAGTTGTGTTCCTCATTTGAACACACACTCACTTGTGTATAGCGCATAGCACATAGGAGAGAGAGAGATATATATGTTGGAAGGAGGCGCACTTGTCTGAGGTCTTATCTTGTACTTTTGATACATCTTATACTGAGGAAGTTTTGTTGGGTTTTCTTCCCCTTGAAGGTTTCCTAGGATAAATCTTTGTGTTCTTTTGTGTGGACGTACTTGCCTATATTTCAATGATCCTTTTGCATATGGTTATGATGTTATAATGCTAAATGTTATTAGATATGGTATAACCATTAAAAACTTAACAATGAGTAGTACACGAGATGGACCACACTGCGTCATGAGAGGGACCAAATAGTGCAAGAGTTCACAAATATATTCCATACCCTATGTACTAATATGGGTATCAAAGACTCTGAGCAATATCTTTTTCTAAAGTAATGTGGGGGATTACATAGGTACATCCAAACCAAAATGGTGTTTATGAACATATTGTCACTAGGAGTCTCTTATCATTATGATGCCCAAAATTAAGTAGAAATTTAAGTGAAGGAATAAGTGGGAATTCAGGTCTACAAATTTGTCATAGAAAAAGCATGGCAAAGAAAACCCCAACTTATAGAACAAAGGGAAGGGAAAGTATAATCAAACTCAGGACAACATTTCTAGGCCACAAGTAAAGAAGGGTAACGGGAAGACAAAGAATTACATTGAAAAGTGGTGTGGGTTCCACAAAAACCCCTAGCACAACACTATTGAATGTCGCTCAAAGTAATCAGTGGTGGCCGAGCTAAAAAAACTTAGATTCCAATCCTAGTTCCGATTCTGACTCATAATCCAACATCACATCCATTAAAAAAGGAAAGTGGATCATTAATGCAGAACCTAGAGCCATGGTTGCTACCACAAAGGTCTATCCAAGAGATCCTGAAGAGTCGAAGGAAGGTGAGCGACTCTTCCACTCACATATGTACGTGAAGGGTTCTCCACTGCATTTCATTGTTGACATTGGGAATCAAAAGAACCCAATATCAGTATATATCATGAAAAGGTTGAAGTCGTTGACAACACCGCACCCACAACTCTAAAACATCGGTTGGCTAAGCCAAGGTCATGACACCCTCTTGAAGTTTGGGATGCTCTTTTAAAACAACCATATATGTGGAAATGTCATGTTGTGTATGAGTCTTGATCGTGTTATGTCATTTTTCTAAACATGCTCTATCAAATATTGGAGGTCATTCTATCTACTGCAGTCTCCTTGATCTCATCCAAGCAATGTAGGAAGGCGATCTCCTATACTGGGAAATTCATCCTCTTCATGATTTGCTCTGGAAGTGAATGGAAATTCAGTGCAACATTTGTGAACTCTACCCAGGATCTTTGCCTACAACAGAAGCAGGTGGACAGAGTAGTGGAAGATTACAAAGATCTCTTCAGCTCACCATTTGGAGTGCCCCTATACTGGCAGGTTAAACATTCAATTAATTCGGCACCTACTGATCCTCTACCTAATGGCCCAGTATACCAACGCTACACTCTGGAAAATGAATAAATAAAGCACTAGATTCACGAGTTAATCCAAAAGGATCACATTTGACTGATCTCCTCACTTTGCGGGAGCCCAAATGTGTTAGTGCAGAAGAAGGATGGTACATGGAAACTCTGCATTGATTACAAATATCTCAATAAAAACACACTCATAAATCGATATCCAATTCCACGTATTGATGATCTTCTCGACTGGTTCACAGGGGCCAAGTATTTGAGAAAGATTTATCTTATTTGGATACCATCAGGTCCCAATTGAGAAAATCGATGCTTGGAAGACAACCTTCAAGTATAGAGAGGGTCTTTTCAAGTGGTTGGTCATACCTTCAGCTTAACTAATGCTCCAACAACTTTCATGAGGATGATGAATGACATATTGGGACCATTCATCAATTCTTTTGTGGTTGTATATTTGGATGACATCCTCATCTTCAACAAGAATTGGGACGAGCATTTGCGACACATTCAACGGATCCCTCAACACCTTGCGCCAACACAAATTATATGCTAACCTAGAGAAATTATCTTTTGGCATGCAAAGAATCCAATATTTGGGATACATTATGGATGAGAAAGGTGTGCATGTGGATCCAACTAAGATCTAAGTCCTTCACTATTTGATGGACCCAATAACTATAACCAAGCTTCGTAGTTTCTTGGGCCTCACCAACTTTTATCATAGTTTCGTATTGGGGTTCTCACATATCACTTCGACCCTCAACCAAGTGACCAGGGGTGGGTCCAAAGCCAAGTTTGTTTGGGATAAGCCACCACATAAAGAATTTGAGGATCTAAAACACCGCTTATGTTTAGCACCGATACTAACTTTACCAAAGCTACCACAACCCTTTGTTATTGAGACAAATGCCTTGGATATAACATTTTACCCACTTCTACTATGTATCCTATATCATTAAGAAAATTAATCAAGACATGTCAAAATATGTTTTTTTTTATTGGATAGAATTTTACAAATGATTTTAGAAATATACATTTTTATTGTAAGGAAGGTCTGTGGGTCAACAAATGAAAGATAATTTAGCTAGATAGTAAACAATTAAGACAATTTATGGGTAAAGATATGGGTAAACTAACCGCGTTTTTTGTTAAACATGAGTTAGCCAACTGAAATTTTTAACCAATGGTGGGTTTATCATAAGTTAACTATATAGAGATTCTAAATTTCATTAAATACCAAACCCTTTCAAAAGTGAAACCTGCAATTAAATATTTTTTTAAGTCTACGTAGTTAAGAACATGATGTAGTTATGATATTGGTGGGAATAGATCTACATGCATTCATTTAATTAAATACCAACCACCTTCAAAAGTGGAACCTACAGTTAAATATTGTTTAGTCCATGTAGTTAAAATCAGGTTGGTGTAGTTATGATAATGGTGGCATTAGATTTGCATGAATGAATGAAATCAATTTAGTGGCCAATCAATCTGGAGGGTAACTTCAAAATTTTCATTGATGGAATTTTTTTTCCTCTAGGTTAGATGCATCATTTGGCAAATTGACAATTTCCTGAGCTATTTTCAACCAATACTATATGATTTCGTCATGGGTGATATGCTCATTCAACTCGGAAAATTCAGTTCATATTGTTACACTGAAGGTATTTCACGATAACCACCTCTAATTTGTTGTATTGGTTGTTGGCGCAATCGAGTCTATTTCTAGTTTGCATGGATATTGGATGTCTTATTTTTATTTATTTTTTAGCAAGTGGCTATAAGCTACTCAAAGTTGCAACTAAATTGCACTAGGGTGTTCCCTTATTTTGGACTGTTATGTTTTGTGACCCACTTTGGCTCATGGAGAAGCTAGAATTTTGTACTACACATTGATTTCAACATTATTAATACAATATAACTATTGATGGCATACCTTTTTTGAAAGAAGAAAAAAAACATATTTTCTACTCCAATAAGAATAAAAAATACATCCCAAAGGTGTTACAGACACTATAACACTGACAGAGAGATCTAGAGCTCTTTAGAATAATTAAATTTTCTTATATAAAAAGTATGCCTTTAATAGGTTCATCATCCTACACATGGCTTACAAAATAAAGCTTACATAGACATATAATAGAAGTTGTAATTTAACCAAAAATAAACTTTGAAATAGAAAGTAGATCAACACTGATGATCATTCAACCAAATCAAATATTTCATCTAGCTAAGACTTTAGGTCCAAGTTGTTGATAGTGACCTATCCATCCAACATTTCTTCAATGACAACTTGCCCCATAGGGGAAAGTAGGCATTCCTTTTAGAAAGCATCTTCCAAGGAATTGTGCTCTTGAAAGATGCAAATCATTGAAATCACTATATTGGTTCGTGATAAAACCAAAATGGAGTTATTCAAACAAAAACCAAAACAAAGTTATTCAATGAGTTATTCAAACCAAGACAGAGCTCAAATCCCAGTTGTTTACAATGACATTCCCATCCAATATTTATTCAATGGAAACCTACTCCACAAGTGAAATCAGACCTTCCTTAGATAAAGCTTATGTCAAAGAATTGTTCCTTTGAAATATGTAATCATTGAAAATACCACTCTTAAGTTTGTTGGATTAATCATTGAAATACTCTTATTTAGCTGAATCTATGCCTTACTTGTAGTTATTAGCTATAAAAACTAGTATGCAATATAAAATAGAGTCAATTTTTATTATTATCAACGTTAGGCTTAGTAAAAGCACACCAAACTCCATACACATGGCCTTTTGTGAAATAAACTCCATACACGTTTGAATTTATATATATGTCTGACAAAAATCTCTCTCGATTTTTTGGTAATCAATTTATAATGTATGAATTAAACCTGCAAAGTTGACAAGTTTAGTAGTTTTACATAAAATTGCTCAACTTAGAAAAATGTTTGTACATGTGTCTTATTTGGGCCATTTTTAGTGATTTTAGTTTGAAATGATGTATTTCATCATTTTACATCATCATGAATTAAAATATGTTAATTTTGAGTATGAAAATATCACCTTATGCAAATATTTCTAAGTTGCCTAGATTTTTTAAATGCATTAACATGAACACTAAAATGTACTCACATGCCTTATAATGAAGTCAAATTGTGTGTTTCAAGTTGGATAAAATTGATTTCTTCTTTCCATACCACTATATTCTTCCAAATTTTCATCTTCTATCACAAGAGTGATTTTTCACCAAGAATGATATATTTGCATTAAGTGTGCAATATAAAACAAGCTCAATTTTTATCACATTTAGTTTTAGCAAAATGCACACCAAACTCCATACACATGGTATTTTATGAAATTAAGGTTACATGTTGAATTTAGTTTTTTTTTTTTACAAAAACCTCTCTTGGATTTCTGGGAATCAATGTATATTATTTGAATTAAACTTGCAAAGTTGACAATTTTAGTATTTTTACATAAAATTTCTCTGCTTAGAAAAATGCTCTCACATGCTTCTTATCTGGGCCACTTTTAGTGATTCTAGTTGGAAAAGATGTATTTTCTCATTTTATATCATCATGAATTATAATATTTTAATTTTGAGTATGAAAATATCCTCGTATGCAAATATATTTAAATTGCCTAGATTTTAAAAAATGTATGGACATGAACACAAAAATGCATACACATGCATCATAAGGAAGTCAAAATGAGTGGCTCAAGTTGAATTTAGTTTATTTCTTCTTCCTATACCCCTATACACTTCCACGTTTTCATCTTCTATCATAAAAGTGGTTTTCCAACAAGAATGATATATTTGCATTATGAATGCAGTGTAAAACAAAGTCAATTTGTATCAAATTAGGCATAGTAAAATGAACATCAAACTCTGTACACATGGAATTTTATGAAATTCATATTACATGCTAGAATGTAGATACATGTTTGACAAAAACCTCTCTCATATTTATGGGAATCAATGTATAATGTTTGAATTAAGCCTGTAAAGTTGACAATTTTAGTATTTTTACATAAAATTGCTAAGCTTAGAAAAATCTTCGCACACGCTTCTTATTTGGGTCACTTGTAGTGATTCTAGTTACAAATGATGCATTTCATCATTTTACATCGTCATGAATTATAATATTTTAATTTTGAGCATGAAAATATCCTTGTCTGCAAATATTTCCAAGTTGGCTAGATTTTTGAAAATGTATGGACATGAACACTAAAATGCCCGCACATGCCTCATAATGAAGTCAAATCGAGTTGTTCAAGTTGGATAATATTTATTTATTCTTCCTATACTTCTATACACTTTCATGTTTTCATCTTCTATCACAAGAGTGGTTCTTCAACAAGAATGAAATATTTGCACTAAGAATGCAGTCTAAAACAGAATTAATTTTTATCAAAGCTAGGCATAAAAAAAAATTAATTTTTATCAAAATCAGGCATAGTAAAATGCACACCAAAATCCGTACACATATTTGCATTAAGAATGCAGTATAAAATAGAGTTAATTTTTATCAAAGTTAGGCATAGTAAAATGCACACCAAACTTCGTACACATGTCCTTTTGTGAAATTAAGATTGCATTCTTGAGTTTAGATATATGTTTGAAAAAAACCTCTCTCGAATTTATGAGAAACAATTTATAATGTCTGATTTAAACCTGCAAAGTTGACAATTTTAGTATCCTTACATAAAATTGCTTAGCGTAGAAAAATGCACATGCATGCTTCTTATTTGGGTCCCTTTTAGTGATTTTAGTTGGAAATGGCGCATTTCCTCAATTTACATCATTGTGAATTATAATATTTTAATTTTGAGTCTAAATAACCACGTTTGCAAATATTTCTAAGTTGCCTAGATGTTTGAAATTGAAAGCATATGCTTCATAACGAGGTCAAATTGAGTGGTTTAAGTTAGAAAAGATTTATGTATTCATTCTCTACCCTTATACACTTCCATAGTTTTATCTTGTGTCAGATTATTAGGTTTTGAGCAAGAATACTTGTAGTTATTAGTTGTAAAGTTAAGTCTGCAACATAAAATAGTCAAATCTTTCAAAGTTAAGTGTAGGAAATGCATGCCATGTTCTGTACAAATTTGCCATTTGTAATATTTTTACATAAAATTACATATGTTAGAAAAAAGAACGCACATGCTACATATTTGAGTCATTTTTAGTGATTCCTTTTGAAAAAGACGTATAACTAGCATAATATATGTATTAGACATATAATTATGCATAATTTTAAAGTTTCATAAAAATGGTCTTAGAAAAATGCACACAATAGTCATATTACAAGTAATTTACTAAAATTGATACCATTTACATAGAGATATATATCTGATGACAAAAACCTCCTTCATAATTATGAAATTATGTTTTATTGTATGTAGTAAATTTTTCAAAATTGCATTTTTTATGTTTTGAACTTAATTTACCGAACTTAGTAAAATGCATGCACAAGCTTCAATTTTTACTATTTTTGAGTGATCTCAGTTTGATATATTGTTTTGTATTATTTTACACCCTCCTGCACTTTTATTTTTTCAACTTTGATTAAAATAATTAATGTTGTGCAAAAAAAACTACAAGGCTACCTTATAAATGTGAAATGCCCACTTAGTTCATTCAAATGCAAACCTAAGTTCTATCCTTGGGTATTTTTAAGTGGTTTAAATTGGAAAATATATTTTTCTTCATCCCATATTTTTATAAAAATATGGATTTTCTTATTGAGTCATAAAAGTATTTTTTATACAAAAAGGATATACTTCGTATTAATGTTTACTCTGAATAAATATTCAGAGAACCTTCTTAAAATGCATGCAAATCACTATTTTTTTTTGTAAGCAAGAAGATTATATTAAAACGAATCCTTCAATACATCCAAGTTAGGACTTTCAAGGCTTGGTAACCCCAGATATCAGCATGACTGTTTATACAAAGACATCACAAAATATGCCCCCTTATCTATCCCTGCCCATAACTTATACTCCATTTTCCCCATTATAGTTGAAAACATCAGTGTCTGTCACCAAGAAAGTTACGTTACTTCATAATTTCCTACCACTACCGAAATCATAAACATAGACTAACAACATAGCATAGTTAAAAACTAAAATCATCAGAGACTAGAAGAGACATAGTAGACTGAACACACCCAACCCCTGAAGCATCAAAAACCCGTCATTTTGGCGTCTGATGGATGTTCCAGATCGCTGAGGAACCTGAGAGAGGACCATCAAGTCTGGAGTCATCTGCAACAACATGTTGGACCTTCAGACCATGAACAAGACAAGGAACCGGAGAACGCGTACCAGAAGAAATTTCACCCACAACCACAGTCCCTGGTGTAATTACCATATTCAAGGAAATGCTATCAATCTTTCCATGCATCACACGGTTCTCATGAAAGTGCTCCTTCCAAGATTTGTTTGGTTCCTCATCTCCCATCACCTTTTCTCCCTATCCATCAAAACATGGGAAATGAGTTCCTTTGTTACTCGGTGGGTGGTAACCATCTGTTCATATGCAGAGAGACGCCCGAAAGTGGTACCAAGATCAGTTACCCATTCTTCTACTTCGGCTTTAATAGTGTTCATGTCCATGGCTTGCACCATATTCCATAAATCTTGTTCAACCCTCTCAATTTCCTCCCAGATTATTGGAGGTATACGCTCTCTCAAGAAATGAGCAACTTGCCTCGCTCTCAACATTTCTCGTGAGGGCTTCTTCCTTTCCCCACTCCTGCCCTTCCTTCCCCCCCTCACTTGCCTCTTGGTATCCTTCAAGACAGGGGCTTGGAGCTTCCATGAGTATCCTACCCACTTGTGTTTTCTCATAGCAAACCACCTCTTGAAGAGAAGAGTCATAATGCAAGGAGGGTAGACATAAGCCAAATATATAGCCTTGAAGCTCATCCTAATTCGGTTAAACTTACTAATTCCTATGTACTTGCTATTTATTGACATGGTATGCAACCAAATCAATCTCCCTTCCTCCGTAGATCACCGTACCTTACCCAGTTGAGGCCGGACCTAGCTAAAATATTTTCGCATTTATGGCACTGGATGGGAACCCTAGGAGTTCATCATTAGATTAAATTTCAACTCAAAATGGGCCTTTTAACTCTAATTCAAATTCCATGTCATCATGTGTTAGCCAATGAAATTGCTTTAAATTTGAAATACCGTATAGGTCTTAAACACTTTTTTAATATAAATTTGGGGATAGGTATCATAAAAAAAACTACTTTTTTGTTTGTATTTTCGACATATATCATCGTGTTTTTACTCAAATTTCGAGCGGGAGAGCTTGTTGGATGCGGAATTAAATTCTACATCCAAAAAGTACCCGCTTGACATACTTTTGACGGACCCCGCTACCCCAAAAACAAGAAATGCCTGAAAAAACGTGATGATGATGTCATCATCACAATTTTTCAGGCATTTCTTGTTTTTGGGGTAGTGAGGTCCGTCAAAAGTATGCCGAGTGGGTACTCGTTGGATGCAGAATTTAATTTCGTATCAAATGAGCTCTCCCGCTTGAAATTTGAGTAAAAACATGGGGAGATATGTTAAAAATACAAACAAAAAAGTAGTTTTTTTTCTTTTCTTCCTCCAAAATTAATAAATATTATTTTATTATTTTAACTATTATTTTATTAATTTTTTTAGGAGGCCCATTTTGAGTTGAAATTTCCTCTAATGATCCCGACGAGATGAGGAGGTATCGACGATGAACCATGACGAGGGGGGATGATGATTCCCGAAGATGGAGGAGGGAGACGCTTGAACCTCGAGTAGATGATCCTACGCTTTCCCTGTGTGACTCATCATTTCTTGGGCTAGCTTAAGGTCCTGTGCCTCCAAGAGTGAGCATTGAAGCTGCTACTCATTGCCACCCTCCTCGGGCAGTTGACTTTCCAATAATCGTTCTCCACTCCTTTCACTGATCTTTGCCATCAAATATGCCACCTTATTCCCATCTCGTTTGACGTGGGTGAATAGACACGTGTGGCGTCCTCTAATGTGCTTAGCCAAATTTTCCACCTGATACATCATACACCAGCTATCCACCACTTTGACAACAGATTGACCACCTTGGAGTCTTTTGGCCATCTGTATGATGATATGGGAGTCACCTTCGGTTATCAGAGGTTCCCATCGTTTGCTGAGGGATAGCTTGATGCCATAAAGCAAGCCTTATAGCTCCGTCGTATTGTTGGTCTCCTGTCCTAAGCTCCCGTGGAAGAGCTGGATAACAATTCCTTCATTGTTTTGGACCACTCATCCAAACCCAACCGAACCCAGATTGCCTTTAGAGGCACCATCAAAATTCAACTAGAAGTGGATGATTGGTGGAGGGAGCCAAGTGCTTGGACTCACTAGGAACATTTTATTTACCTTAATCTTTTTCCAACCCTGAGGGGAGCAGTCCATACCCCAGCTGCTCAATATCCTTTTTTCATTATCATCAATCTCCCAATATTTCTCGTTCCACTGGGTGATTTTGATGGTATCATGTATATGTTTAACAACTTGGTTCCAAACTAAATGAGTATGGTTTTTCTTTTTGTCAAATACTCGACCATTTCTTTCCTTCCAAACTGCCTACATTAGGGTTCCAGGAAACATGAGCCAAATTTTACGTATGACCGGGTTTTTGAAAGATTCCTTGTCCCATGCTTTTATCGTTTGGTGAGGTTGGCCTCTCACTCGATTCATTCCGCGAAAAATTGTTGCGTATGAGTCCCATAAGGAGGAAACCATAGGGCATGAGTCTAGGAGGTGATTCATAGTTTCCTCCTCATGTTCAAATAGGGCGCACCAGAATGGGCCATTCATGCCTATTTTTATTAAATTATCTCCTGTCAGGATTCGTCTGTGAGCAACCAACCAAATAAAGGTAACGATTGTAGGCCAAGGATTAAAGTGCAAAATCACCTTCCAAGAATCCTTGTGTTGTATTTCTCCTTGGTTGGACATGAGGTTATAAGCATCTCTTGTGTTATAGGTTCCTTTAAATAGGTATCCCCATCTCAATTTATTAAGTCCTCTTTGGATGTGAATGCACCATTCCTAAAGGGCCTCCATAATATCGTGGGTGTCTTTAGCTGGGAATCTTTGATTCCACCACTCATATGGGTGCCATTCATAGAATTCTTCATAGTTTTTCACTTCTCTCCGAAATTGGTGGAGTTTAATTAGCCCCATTTTCTTATCTTTGGTCCAACTAGCTAGGATATCAATATGTGAAATGATCTTTGGCATCTGTTTCCATGAGTCATTCCAAAAAATGGCATCATCTCCCTCCCTTATCTCCCAAAGTCTATGATCTTAGATTATCACTTTGTTTAGATAAGAATATTTACATATATGGGATCCTTGTCTACCTTCATTAAACCTTATAAGATATTGTTGTGGCTTCCCCTGCACATACTTGGTATGCCATAATTTTTCCCAGGGCTCCACCTTATGTGACACCCAATGCCACCAGATTTTCGCTCCTAGAACTTGACTATTTTTCTCCGAGTCTCTCAGTCCCAGACCACCCTGATCTTTTGGTTTACACAATGTGTCACAACTTACCAAATCCCAACCATGATTGCCACAATTCCCTCCCCACAAGAGTTCTCTCTAAATTGCCCTAATCTGTTTAAGAACTGATTTTGGGGCAACCAGGGTGGAGAATAGGTATATGGGCATGGCTTGAAGTACAACTTTCACTAACACAACTCTACTAGCTAGATTGAGGGGTCTAAAAGCCCAATTGTCTAATTCCGTTCTCATTCGAACCAACAAATATTCCCAAGAGACTTTCCTAATCACTCCTTCAACAAGCTGAGCACCAGATATTTGGATGGAAGGGAGATTCCTTGAAATCCGAGGATACAAAGAATATTATGTTGATGGATCTTGGGGGTGTTGAAAAAGAAGACTTGAGAATTTGTATAATTTACCTCCAACCCGAACGCCTTTGAAAAGGAGTTTAGACATTTCTTCAGAACTCGTGCCTCTTGCACCAAGGAGTGTCCCATGAGCATTGTATCATCCACAAATTGTTAATGGGATATGGCTTCAGAACCAATTTGGAGTTTCAGCCCTCTCATCTCTCTATTTGCAATCTTGTCTATGATCTCCCTTCTTAATCCTTCTTCCATGAGGATAATCAGAAAGGGAGATAGAGGATCCCCTTGTCTGATGCCTCTTGAAGGTTTGAACGTTTTGGTGCGAGAACCATTTAGTAAAATAGAAAAGAAAGTCGTAGAAGTGATATTCATTATCCATCAAACCCACCCTTGGTGAAAACCATAGGCCTCAAGAATTTATTTCATAAATTGCCAACTTAATTTGTCACAGGATTTTGAGATATCAAGCTTCAACAACATGCCAGGTTTTTTTGAAACTTTTAGAGAGTGGATGACCTCATGGACTAAAATAATTCCGTCCAGAATCTGTCATCCTTCCAAAAACCCTGATTGTTCTTGGGGTACTAAATCCGAGAGGATAGGATTTAACCTATTAGCCATCACCTTTGTTATTATTTTGTAAATAACATTACATAGAGCTATAGGTATGAACTTACCAGGAGAATCATCCCCATCCTTGTTGGGGATGAGAGTTAGAAAGGTGGAGTTGAAAGCTCTTAGAACCCCCTTATCCCTTATGGAGTCCTCTATTATCTTCCAAACTTCGTCTTTGATCATATCCCAGAAATGGTGAAAGAAGTTGGTTGTGAAACCATTAGCTCTCGGGGCTTGTCCATCCAACATTTGGCTGATGACCTCCTTTAATTCCTGGAGTTCCATAGGTTTCAATAAGACATAATTTTGGTTTGTTGTAACCTGCCTTGGGATATGTCATGTGATCTTTCGGATTTCTTCGAACCTGTCCAACCGGTCTTCCTTCATGATGGTTCTGAAGTACTGGACTAGGTCTGTT
The DNA here is from genome assembly GCA_001517045.1 of Pseudotsuga menziesii. Classification (NCBI taxonomy): domain Eukaryota; kingdom Viridiplantae; phylum Streptophyta; class Pinopsida; order Pinales; family Pinaceae; genus Pseudotsuga; species Pseudotsuga menziesii. The sequence goes on along the minus strand of LPNX010269925.1, from coordinate 34,176 downwards.
TCCATGTCTTCCCTAGTCTCTACATATTGCACATTATATTTTTTTAACCTCATTAGTTTTTCTTTTTTTGTGGTTCTAGACCACCGCGTGATGAAATAATTTTGTATTTCTCTCTCCTTCCTGAAACCATTGGTTCCTAGTTTTTTGTTTCCTGTAGATTTCCACCTGTCATTCCCGAGCATTCAACTCGTCCAGGATGGCTTGTTCTCTGTGTTTCAAGTTGTCAGTGTGCCCATTTTCCATACCTTCCCGTTGAAGCTCCTTTAGTTTTCCATTGAGAAGCTTCTTTTCTTGGAAGATGTCCCCAAATTCCTCATGATTCCAAGTACGGAGTTTTGCTTTTAACTTTCTCAACTTTTGCTGGAATTGGTACATTAGAGTTCCCCTGATAGGTTCCATCTCTTCCCATCATTTGCCAACATTTTCCTTGAAATTTCTTTGTTCAAGCCAAAATTGTTCAAATCGGAAAGGGTGCCTTATGGGTGCCCCCCCCCAGACCAAACTGTTGATGTATTTTTAACTTTGGAATGTATTCACTTGTATATCTTATGTATTGTACCCCGATGTTTCTATCGGGAAGTATCTGTAATGTAATTGAGTCATGTCATACCCCGATGTTCCTATCGGGAGATTCAATAATGTAAACAAGTCATGTAAAGTCATAGAGGGTAACCCTCCTTATTGATCAAGGGTTAAACTCCCCGCAGTTGTGGGGCCCTAGGGTTATTAGACTCTCCTATAGAAGTTGGCCCTAGTGAGTTATTGTCAAGTCAGGAATTAGTATAAATATAGAGTGAGCCTCTATATTTATCATACATTCACTCACACTCAGTTGTAGCGCATTAGTGAGAGAGAATAAGCTGGGATAAGAGAGAGAACAGCTGTCGAAGATCGTCCTACTATCTTTGGGTCTTACTGTTGCCATTGGTGCTTATTCTATCTCTAAGGAAGTTGCGAGGTTTTCTCCTTTATGGTTTCCTCGAGGAAAATATTTGTGTCTATTGTCTCTTGTGATTGATTACTGTGCATGTTATTCTCTCAGATAAGATCCTAAGATCATACTGTCATAATTGATAAAAACCTAACATGGTATCAGAGCTAACCTGAGAAGAAGACACTGTACAGCTGTGGAAGCTATGGATTCTTACTTTTTGGGTCTCTCTCCACAATCCATTAGCAAAAGGAGGTTGGGATGAACCTCCATTGAAGGGCGCATATTTCTGTCGAAGCAGAATCTGATTCTGAGCATTTTTAGTTTTTGACCTACCACTACATCGGGAAATTAATGCTTTTTTCTGAAGAGGATTTTTTGAGTGAGCCCAAGCCAGGATTGTTGTCCTCCTCAAAATCAAAGTTTAAAGACAAGAATCAAGGTTTTTGGTTGGGTAGAACTCCGATAAAGTCAAACCCTAATTTGCCATGGAACCAGGAAACCAGCACTGTAGAAGATCAGCTCCAGATCTAGTTTTCAGCTTCTCAAATTGGTAAGATCTAAATATTTTGTATTTCCATTTGAGGTTCTCAGTTAAGATGTGTCACCACACCAAGCTTGATGAAAAGATTGAGGGAGCTGATAACTTCTGATCCTGGAAGTATAGGATCTCCCTGGTCTTGGAAGAAAATGAGTTGGACTCTTACATCAGTGAAGAGGTTCTAGTTCCAGAGGGAGATGAGGCTAAGGCCTTACACAAAAAGAAATTGGTCATGGCTAAGAGGATTATTGCTGATTCAATCAAGGATCACCTCATACCACAGGTGTCCTCCCTAAAGACACCTAAGGCAATGTTTGATGCCCTGACCAAGCTATTTGAAGGAAATAACATAAACCAGAAGATGATTTTGAGGAACCAGTTGAAGAGTGTGAAGATCCAGAATGCGAAGACCATACAGTCATACTTTACAAGGGTCTCCCAGATCAAAGAACAACTTGAAGCAGTGTATGAAGAAGTAGAGAATGCAGAAATTGTGATGACTACCTTGAATGGTCTCCCTAGGTCATGGGACTCTTTCATTCAAGGGATCTGTGCTAGAAGAAAGCTAGTCACCTTCAGTAGACTGTGGGAGGAATGCTCACAAGAAGAATCTTGAATAGTAGCCCAAGAAGAAAATATGGGAAGTGAAGATCAAGTTCTCACAGTACACTCCAAGAAAAACAGAAGGGACTATCATCATTCTAAAGGTAAGCATCCTCACTCTAGAAAAACTCAACTTAGATGTTTTACTTGTGATGAGATAGGACACTATGCCAGAAATTGTCCTAAAAACAAAAGAAACTCCCACAATAAGAAGAAATACAAGAGAAGACATCATGCTCATGCTGCAGAGGATGATGAACCTTCCAAGAAGAAAGTCAAACCATAAAGTGAAGATTCTTCAAGTGATGAAGAATATGTTTTGATTTCCACTCTCACGGGAACTATCACACATGGAAGCAATGATTGGCTTATAAATAGTGGGGCTTCCAAACATATGACGGGATTCAAATAATCATTTGTGAAACTATCAGAACATGAGTCACCCCACAAGGTGAAGCTTGGGGATGACTACCAATATCCAATAAAAGGTAGGGGTGAATCCTCCTACAAGCTAGACTCTGGAAAGTCTATGAATATGAAGGATGTCTTCTTTGTACCAAGACTAAAGAAGAACCTCTTCTCCATCTTTGCATTGGATGCAAAAGGCATGAGGGTTGCATTTGTATATGGCCAAGTTCTTATGTGGCCAAAGGGAAAAACCATAGATGATGCAGTTGTGATTGGAGAGCAAGAGGGAGGATTGTACAAAGCTAAAGGGCTAACCAGAAGAAGCCTTGGTCCATGACTCAATAGAGCCAAATGAACTTTTCCATAGAAGGCTTGCACATGTGCACTATAGGGCACTACCACTTGCAAGCAAAGGTGTTGAAGGTCTTCCAGAAATACAGACAAAACATGACGGTGTCTGCAAAGGATGTGCGAAAGGAAAGAACACAAAGAATACATTTCCAAGTAGTGAGATCAAGGCAAAAGGAATCTTGGAAATCATTCACTCTGATGTATGCGGACCAATGTCATCCAGTTCATTAAGCGGGTATGTATACTATGTTTCTTTCATTGATGATTTTTCTAGGAAGACATGGATATACTTATTAAAGAACAAAGATGAAGTATTCAACAAGTTCAAGGAATTCAAAGCCTTGATTGAGAACCACACAGAAAAGAATATCAAAACCTTTCGATTAGACAATGGCAGAGAATTCACATCAAATGAATTCAAAGAATTATGCAGAGATTCAGGGATAAAGAGGGAGTTGACCACTCCATATAATCCACCACGGAATGGGGTTGCAGAAAGGAAGAATAGAATGATCATGGAAGCTGAAAGGGCAATGCTTCATGATCAAGATCTTCCCATGTATCTATGGGAAGAAGCTGCTAGAACAGCTGTGTATGTGCAGAAATGTACTCCACATAGAGTACTCGAGAACAAAACACCTGAAGAAGTCTTCTCCATCAAGAAACTAGAAGTCAGTCATCTCAGAATATTTGGCTGTCCAGTGTACATACACATTCTGAAAGAAAAGAGGACAAAGTTAGATCCTTCAGGGAAGAAGGGTATATTTGTGGGATATAGTGAAAGCTCTAAGGCTTATAAAATATACTTCCCAGGATTCAAGAAGATTGACATCAGCAGGGACATAACATTTGATGAAGACTTAGCTTGCAACAAATCCAGAAAGAGACTTGCTGAAGAACCTGAAGAAACAGAAGTACCCAGAATTCAAGACACAACCATGAACCATGCAACTCAAGAAGAAGATAGAGAAACAGAAGAACCACATGAACCTGTAGATCCACCCCAAGAGAAGAATCCTCACAAGAGGATACCTGCATGGGTACGAGAGGCTATCCAAGGTGTAGAAAGATATGGGGCTCCAAAAGAGATACACAGAGAGAGGAAAATAACTAGGTCCTGCTCCGGTTATGTAGCCCTATTGTGTGACATCATTGATAAAGAACCTTCCAACTTTGAAGAAGCAATAGAGAATAAAGAATGGAAGGATACTATGATCAAGGAGTACCAGTTGATCATGAAGAATGATGTCTGGGATGTTGTCCCTAGACTAGAGGGGAAGTCTGTTGTGACTTCCAGATGGATCTACAAGATCAAGCATGCTGCAGATGGTAGCATAGAGAAATATAAAGCAAGATTTGTGGCTCGTGGCTTCTCCCAGAAAGAAGGAATAGATTATGAAGAAAATTTTGCACCTATAGCCAGATACACTTTCATCAGATCAATACTTACTCTGGCTGCAGTAATGAAATGGAAGATACACCAGATGGATGTCAAGACCGCCTTCTTGAATGGTGTAGTGGAAGAGGAAGTGTATGTAGAGCAGCCACTTGGTTTTGAGACACATGACATGGAGACTCATGTGTGTAAGTTGAAGAAAGGCCTGTACAGTTGAAATAGGCACTTAGGACATTGTACAACATAATTGACAACTTCCTATCCAGTTTGGGCTTTACCATGAGTAAAGTGGATTCCAAACCTTACTACAAGGTTGAAGAAGGGAACCCAGTGATACTCCTAGTATATGGAGATGATCTGTTTGTAATAGGTGAGGATGGGTTGATTGCTGATATGAAGAGGAAGCTTGCTGTCGAGTTCGAAATGAAGGACTTGGGTATGATGCATTACTTTCTAAGCATGGAGGTGTGGCAGAATGCAAATGGAATCTCCCTGGGACAAGGGAAGTATGCAGTAGAGATCCTGAAGAGGTTTGGGATGATGGATTACAAGGCCATGACCACACCTATGACATTGAACCTGAATCTATTGAGTGATGCTTCATCGGACTCGGTTGATGCTATGATGTATCGTCAGATGATTGGGTCCTTGATGTACTTGACGAATACAAGACCTGATATTTGCTTTGCTGTGAACACATTGAGCTAGTTCCTGACGGATCCTAGACATGTTCACCTGATTGCTGCAAAGCATATTTTGAGGTACCTGAAGGGTACAGTTGATTATGGGCTCAAGTATGAGGAAGATCGGAAGATTAACCTGGAGGGTTATGTGGATTCTGATTGGGCAGGCAGTGCCATTGATAGGAAGAGCACTTCGGGGTGTTGCTTTAGTATGGGATCAGGTGTGATCTCTTGGTTTAGTAGGAAACAATCCTGTGTGGCACTAAGTACAACCGAAGCAGAGTATGTCACAACTTGTTTGGCTAGTTGTGAAGTAGTGTGGTTGAGGAAGCTACTATATGATTTGTTTGATATCTAGTTGGATGGCACTTGTATATATTGTGACAACCATAGTTATGTGAAGTTGTCGGAGAACTCGGTGTTCCATGATAAGTCGAAGCATATCGAGATCAAATACCACTATATCAGGGATATGGTGCAAAGAGGAGTAGTGAAGCTCCAATATGTTGTGATGGACGAGCAGATAGCTGATGTGTTGACCAAACCATTAGCCAGAGTGAAGTTTGAGTACTTTAGGGAGAAGCTTGGTGTTCTCCAGATCAAGGTTCCTTCCAAGAGGAAGTGATGAGTTCGTGAGCCATTCTGACATGGTGGTAGGCAGGGCCTCCCATGATCAGATGTAAGGGCAGAGCCATTCTGACATGGTAGTAGGCGGGGCCTCCCATGGTCAGATGTAAGGGTTGAGCCATTCTTACATGGTGGTAGGCGGGGCCTGCCATGGTCAAATGTAAGGGAAAATCCATTCTGACATGGGGGCAGGCTAGGCCCTCCCATGGTCAGATGTAAGGGCAGAGCCATTCTGACATGGGGGAAGGCTAGGCCCTCCCATGGTCATATGTAAGGGCTGGGCCATTCTGACATGGGGGTAGGCTGGGCCCTCCCATGGTCAGATGTAAGGGCAGAGCCATTCTGACATGGGGGCAGGCTGGGCCCTCCCATGGTCAGATGTAAGGGCAGAGCCATTCTGACATGGGGGCAGGTTGGGCCCTCCCATGGTCAAATGTAAGGGCAGAGCCATTCTGACATGGGGGCAGGCTGGGCCCTCCCATAGTCAGATGTAAGGGCAGAGCCATTCTGACATGGGGGCAGGCTGGGCCCTCCCATGGTCAGATGTAAGGGCAGAGCCATTCTGACATGGGGGCAGGTTGGGCCCTCCCATGGTTATATGTAAGGGAAAAACCATTTTGACATGGGGGAATGCTGGGCCCTCCCATGGTTAGATGTAAGGGAAGAGCCATTCTGACATGGGGGCAGGCTGGGCCCTCCCATGGTAAGATGTACGGGCTGAGCCATTCTGACATGGGGGTAGGCTGGGCCCTCCCATGGTCATATGTAAGGGCTGGGCCATTCTGACATGGGGGAAGGGTAGGCCCTCCCATGGTCATATGTAAGGACTGGGCCATTCTGACATGGGGGCAGGCTAGGCCCTCCCATGGTCAGATGTAAGGACTGGGCCATTCTGACATGGGGGCAGGTCGGGCCCTCCCATGGTGAGATATAAGTGCTGGGCGGGCCTTTCTGACTGGGTCAGATATAAGTGCTGGAGAAGATGAATACCTACATGGAGGCTAGGCCTACAACCAGCATGAAAAAGGGCCGGCTCTATAGAACTTCCTATGGCGAGAAGAATTGAGAGATAGCACTAGTTGATCCAGGTGGCAGAAGTAGTAATGATGATGATGGTCCAACTTTGATGATGATCCAGTGATGATGATCTGATGATCCAGACTTGATGTTGATCCAATGATGATGATCCGATGATCCAGAATTGATAATGATCCAGTGATGATGATCCGATGATCTAGACTTGATGTTGATCTAGAGAAGAAGACTTGTGCTGATGAATTGTGTTAAGAGAATACCTTCCTAGTTAAGAAAGAGTGTTGATGTATTTGTAACTTCGGAATGTATTCACTTGTATATCTTATGTATTGTACCCCGATGTTTCTATCGGGAAATATATGTAATGTAATTGAGTCATGTCATACCCCGGTGTTCCTATTGAGAGATTCAATAATGTAAACAAGTCATGTAAATTCATAGAGGGTAACCCTCCTTATTGATCAAGGGTTAAAGTCCTCGTAGTTGTGGGGCCCTAGGGTTATTAGGCTCTCCTAGAGAATTCATCCCTAGTTAGTTATTGTCAAGTCAGGAATTAGTATAAATAGAGAGTGAGCCTCTCTATTTATCATACATTCACTCACACTCAGTTGTAGCGCATGAGTGAGAGAGAAGAAGCCGAGATAAGAGAGAGAATAGCCGTCGGAGATAATCGTGACTGTCTTTGGGTTTTACTGCTGCCATTGGTCCTTATTCTATCTCTGAGGAAGTTGCGAGGTTTTCTCCTTTATGGTTTCCCCGAGGAAAATATTTGTGTCTATTGTCTCTTGTGATTGATTGATGTGCATGTTATTCTCTTAGATAAGATCCTAAGATCATACTGTCATAATTGATAAAAACCTGACACAAACTAATGGGCTAATGATTAGAGCTTGCAGAGGGTAGGACCTGGGTGGTCTCTTCCCTGTCTCCATTAATCATTGCCTCGGATAGACTGAATCAGTTTAAACGAGAATCCACATGATGTTACCCTCCTCGCCTGTTATTCCATGTATTCCATTTGTTCAAAGTCTCTATATTGACCAACTATCTCTTTTTTATAAAGTCTTTGAAGGAGATATTGGGCGCTTCCAAATATCTTCTTCTTCTCCAAGGATGCAATCAAATTGAAATCGCCTCCCATAATCCAGAATTGGTTTTCCATTTCTTGCACTTCCTTTTCCAAGAGTGATAAGAAAGTGGGTTTCTAAGCTATAATACTTAGCCTATATACATTGGTGAGTGTCCCTCTTACCTCAAAATTACAAACCTGGAAGTTCACATTGATAGAGAATCGAGTTGCCCTAAAATTATTCAGGTGAAGGTTCTCAGGTTGCCATAGAATAGTTATTCCACCAGCCACTCCTCTTGCATCAGTATGTATCCCTAGGCTTCCATGCCATAGTTTAGTCCTAATTGTTTGAGCTTTATTTTGTTTCCTACAAAAATAATACAACGGGTTTCTCATTTCTTAACTTATTTCAAATGGTCTTCACTTTCCTAGTATTGTTGACCCATTAGATATTCCAAGTTATTATCTTCATTGGGTGTTTCTGTTAACTTCTATGAAGGCCACATTTATCATCGGATACTGTCTTGAATCTATCATCCTTGTGCCAATATATGTTATTCTCTTCCTATTCGCCTTTCTATGACATCTTTCCCCATCCTCAGGTTGTTTTCGTTTACTACCCTTCAATGGATCCTTACTAATGCCCAATTGAGGGGACACCTTGGTTTTCAGAACTACCTGCTGCAAGAGTTCTAAATGACTCTTTGAGACATACCCTTGTCCTTTCTTACTACATTCTTTCTCTATTTCGTCCATATCCTCTATCTCTTCTGGAAAATCTTCATATCCTACATTGACTCTTCCATTTGCATCATTTCTTACTTAGATGGGGATTTAGTCCCCTCCTCGATCCGAGGTTTCTGGTTATCCTTTTTGAGTTCCTCCTCCTTGGAATCCAACATGCTCATGGTATCAAATTTATTCCCATAATGCTTCTTTTTCTCCATAGTCTGCTTCGATTGAGACGGGTAGGTGGTCTTTTTACCTTGTCTTTTTTGATGTTGGACTTGAGTAAACCATTCACTATCCTTCTATTTATCCTTTTCATTCTACTCCTGGGTTGGTATAACCTCATATTTGAGATTTGGGAAGTCCCTACTTAGGTTCCCATACTCATGGCATTGCCTGCACCGGAATGGGAGTTGTTCATAGTCCAGGGGCTAGAACCAGTCCTCATCTTCCAACATTAAATTGATTTCCTTTGGGAGTTCTTACGATAGGTTCATATAGACACAGATCCTAGCATAAGTGGTATACCTTTGGATCTTTGTCTTTTCAGAAGCCTTCAAAAATTTCCCTAGGGTATTCCTGCTAGCCTCCAGAATTTATGGTTCCCAATAGTCAAAAGGGAGCGAATAGAGCCTGATCTAGAAGGGGGGAATTCTCAGATCTTTTGTCTTAGGGTTAAACCTCTCCTTCCGGGGCATGAGGAATAACCTAGTTGAATAAAATAAATATGCCCCCCCATCAATATCTGATTGCGATCCTCTTGGTTGAATAAAATGATTGTGAAGAAACCCTTCGCTCCCAGATGTAGATCATAGTTCCCTTTCGGGTTCCATGTCCCTTGATCCACCAGATTAAATCCCTCTCTTTTGTCCAAATGCCAATGAAATTTTTGATTAGGGATTTGTCCTTCCATTGCTCCACCCAATCTCTCAGCTTCTTAGACGTGATTTGCAGAGACGGGTTTTTTGCAGATCGGGGTAAACAACCTCCCCTCGTCTTCTTTCTATTTGTTTCCTTCATCCTCTCCCTGGATAACTCCTGATCCGGTTGATTTGTAACATTGCCATAAGTATCTCCAAGATGGGTTAGAGAAAGGGAGGGGGCTTCTCCCGCTCCTAACATTGCCATCCCTCCATGACCAAGTGCATCAACCTCATATCTACCTCGGTGGCTTCCTGTTCTAGGTCAGACCCCTCCGTGCACTCACGATTGGATCCCGATTGGCTCCCCTTCTGCGGCTCTCATTTAGCTAAGATCCGCTTGTATGGAGATCACTCTTATTAAATGATAATAGTAAATTAATTTGGTACTATGATAGCTATATATTTTGGAAGTAAATTGCAAGTGTCATTTTTTCCTGATTAGCCTCCATAAGACAATTTGTGACTTATATATTAACACAACATTATAAACATTGAATGAGTGACCTAAGCACATATAAGGACATGTTGCTTAATGTTAAATGACATGACAAACATAGATTATAACCTTTTAGGCATGCATTTAAGTGCATGGAAGACATTTCTTAAGTTTTTAAATACACAATTATAATAAGTTACAAGTAATTTTGAAATTGAGAAATTTAATCTCTCTTTAATGCCAATGTTGATTTTTTTGTTGCTTTTGCACAGTAACTCATCGATTGATCATTCAAACCAACCATCTCAAGAAAATATTCATAAAAAAAGAGGTCGACGAAAGGAAGTAATTTGTGTAGTGTTCCAATTTTGGAACCATGCAACATTATCATTCAATTCACGCCTATTGGAGGTAAAAAAGATACTATCGATGTTGCTCGTCAACAACATCAAGGGTTTTCATATCAGAACTCCATACCACAAAATGATACTATTCATTTCCCTTGAATAGAAGGAAACCATACAACATTTGTTGAAAATCAACGTTTGATATGTAAGCAATGTGTGACAAACAACTATGTTGCTCAACAACATAAGCATCCTTTGTCTCCAATTACGGTTGAAGGGAGGGGTAATGTACAAGATAAGACTCTTTACCAAAAATTTAACTACATTTCATAAAATTTGGTCCCAAATCTCCCTCAATGATCAATTGTGGATGATGATGCTATTATAGGTAATTATTATCAATGTATAGAAAATTGTTTTGCTCAACAATCTAGGCGACCTTTTTTTCAATTTCAGTTGAAGTGAATGGTAATGTTCAACATATGACTTCTTACCACAAATTCAACTCTATTTCACAAGATTTGGTCCCAAATGTCCCTCAAAGCTCAGTTGTTGATGTTGTTTCCATTATAGGTAACTATTATCAATGTATAAAAAGTTGTGTCGCTCAACCACCCACGCACCTTTTTCTCCAATTTCATTTGAAGTGAATGGTAATATTCAACGTAGGACTCCTTACCACAAATTTAAATCTATTTCACAAAATGTGTTCCCAAATGTCCCTCAAATATCAATTGTTGATGTTGTTTCAATTACAAATAACTCTACTCAAAGTCTACAAGATTGCACTGCTCAACAACCTAGGAAGCCTTTTTCTCCAACTATAGTTAAAGGGAATAAAAATGTAGTCCTACCCAGTGGACAACAATTTGAACATGCATTCCTTGAGAACTTGGATGCAACTAGGAGTCATGAAATACTTAAAAGAACTATATTCCAGAAACAAATGGATATAAATGTAAATGCAAAACAAATGGATAGAAATGAAACTATAGAAAACAAAAATTATGTAGATGTACAAGCTTCAATAGAAATTCTTAAAGGGTGTTCAGTAGATCAAACTATGCATGCTTCAAGAAGGTCAAAAGGAAACCACCTAATGACATCCTTATTCGGTCTTACGAAGTGGTTAGGATGGTATAACCACAGACTAAATGAGGGGCATAAAAAAATTAAGGAAATTGGTAGATGGTTCTCTCAGAAGTCACTTCAAGATGTAGATGAAAATGAAATTATTACTAGAATTGGGTACTTCATGAGAAAAACTATAGCGAAGAGTCTAAAATTGAGGATGTTCTTAAACACCTAGATGGAGTGCTTAATAAAATTAGATCAATTGTTATGCAATAGAACCGTAATGATTTTATGCCTAGAAACATGGCTTAAGTATTTATTGAATCAGGCATGAGTCATAAGGCTTTGCAATGTCTGAAGTGGATTGATAGTCATGGTGTATTAAAGGAGGTTAATCCAACTTCAGTTTCCAAGGAAATGAAAAAGTGGAACAAAGAAGCTGATTATATTGATATGGGTTGGGAGATAACTCATGGTTTCACATATGGAGTTAGAGTGAATCAAGTAAAGTCATATGCTTCCTTTATGGTTGAGTCGTATAAAAAGAGGACTTGAATTAGAGTCATTGAAGTTTTTTTCAAACTTGGTATTGATTCTCGTGTATATTATGATTGGGGTGGGAAGTTATATTCGATATTATGAGTTACTATAATATAGTGGCTTCATGTCTTGTGTAATTCTTGGAAACTGGGATGAAAATGAAGAATATAAGCAAGTTTTAGCACATGTTATTTTTTACCATTCGAACTAGTAGTCTAGGTTTGCTAGTGAAATGCAATCACATAAGAGACTTGTACTACTATCATCTTTTTCTAATCTCTCAACTTCTTCAAGACCTAGTGTTGTCCCTAGGGGGATATCCCTTTGTTGCACTTGCCAACAGCCACACAAATACCTTCCAAACACCTTATAACATAGATCAGTGCCTCTAAATGGAGTCTAATGGACAATTATAAAGAGAGTTAGGTCAAATGGTACTTGTATAGTGGTTTTGGCAATGTCTTATAACAATGAGAGTTTGATCAAGTTAACAATACATTTTTCAAAGAGCTAATATAACCAATAGCAGGTTCAATGGATGTCACTTGCATGTACTTGTAAGGTTGTGAGTAACAGAGAAATTCAACAAATAATGTACTACACCTCTACTTCACATTAACTTTAATCATAAATTAGAACTATATTCACCATTTAATAGTAAGTTATAGCAATAATGTCATTAACACATTAAGATTGCATTCACATAAAAGATTATTTTCGTCTCATAAGCAAATCCCTATGTACAATTTGGTTTAGCCAATGTCATCAGTTAGTACTAGTACCAAAGGCTACTTAACAACATTCACTTTTGGTATGAGAACAATTGTTAAAGTATGCATTATTTTGAAGAACAATTTAGTCACTTATCACAACCTTGAAGCACCAGCTGTAATTGTGCACTCATATCAATTCAAACCATTTCAAAGCCACAAGGGTTAAGAGTCTTTAAGGGGAGCCAATAACTATCCTGAATACATGTTTGGAGAAGAAAGAAGGTATGAAAATTTAGTTGACAAGGGCAGCAGATGAAATAAATAAAGAGGTGATGATTTATACACAGTTTTGACCTTCATTGAGTAGTGGATTAGTAAACAACAATATACAAATTATAGCCTTCAACAATAAGCATTAATCCTTTCTTTTTTACTAGTGGTTATCAGTCGTAAGAAATAGTGAAATTGCAGCAATTGACAACAGTAAAACAACGACATAAAAACCCTAAAAGGGACTTATGAGTACTCAAAAACTTTCTCCCTAGTGAAGGGGATAACCATGTAGGTAGGCTGATTCTATTCTAGCCAATGAAAATTAACAAAGACCTAAACCCTAATTGCGTTTTGACAGTAGCAACAAATTTCATGTTAGGGTTTTAGGGATAAAAAAACCTTAAAAGTGTCTACCTAGGGTTTTAGAAGGGAAAAAGGGTAGGGCGAGTTAGGTTATGGATGTGAGTTTTGAAAATTTTAAATATTTTTAAGTTTTTTAAATTTCACCAATTTTTTATGGTTTGTTTGATTTTTAGAACACAGTCCTAATTAACCTAATTTAACTATGCAATGCAATTAATTTTACACATGAAATGCTTAAAATTTATAAAAATAACAATATGTAGGGTTTTAGGAGATCTACTTCAAACCCTAGGCCATGAGGGATGGTGACCAACCCCCCTCTTGGAATACTCCCCTAAAGCTCACCAATTAAGGCTTCTAACAACAACCATATAGTGTTCGTTGGAGGAGCCTAATTAGGGAAAAATTTTGAGATCCAAGGCCAAACAAGAGAAAAATCCTTCTAAAGGACATTTTCTACCATGCAAAAGTTGACAAAAGTCTGGTAAGAAACCCTAATTTAGAGAAAATGCAACATTACAACCACCTTTCAATCCACATAGAAGCATAAGCTTACCAAACTTTACCAATGGAGAAACCAAGAAAACCCTAGATCCTCCTTGTGCTTTTGTTCTTCCAACAATGCTAGCATCAATCTTGCATGTGCATGAAACCCTAGAATTCATCCATCATTTCACCATAAATTCAAAGAAGAAATACTCCAAGAGGTGCGCATCACTTAAAGAGGCCAAGAAGGGTAAAAACGTAACATAATACTATTTTATCCCAAGTATTTTGTGTTTACAAGGAGTGAAATAGGTTATGCTTATAGCCTTTTCACATGAATGTTTCAATTTTCAGCCTACATGTCCTTAAAATAATATAATAATATTTTTTAGGATAGGTTCAAAATTACAAAGGAATATTGCCCCAAAAGTACAAAAATAATAAAAATATGCTAAAATAATAAAAAAAGGGCATCACTTGATGAAATAGAGAGTCAGGGGGGCGTTAAGGGCATAACATGGTAGGCGAAGGTGGTTTTATACTAATCATTTTGGTGGATTTGGATCAGAATATACCTCTAGAATCCATCCATAAATGAAACGACCTCATTTCCTATGCATGCATCTATAACTTGGCCAATGAAGGGGGTGGGGTAGTTACCTTTGGGACAAGATTTATTCAAATAATGGAAATTAAAACAAACACAAAGGGTTCCTTGCTTTTTGTTGACTGGAATGAAATTGGATACCCAAGTGGTGTACACTATTGAATAAATGAATATATCCTTGGGAAACTTATCGATCTAAGATTTAACAATCGACTGTTTTGAAGGGTGAATAGGTCTCAGCTTCTAGTGCATAGGTTCAACATCATGCCATGTATCAATATGGTGTTCAATAGTGGTGGGGTTGAGTTTCAACATATGACCAAGAAAAAACGTCATGAAATTATTGAAAGAGAGTCTTATAGGAGGAAATCTCGTAAGGAGTACAAGAATCACATAATAGGATGTTCTCGACGACACTCGGTTTAACCGAAATTTCAACCTAGATAGTGGGAGAGATGTTGGCCATATTACCTTCTTCAAAGGCATATGGATTTAGAATCAAGTTCTTGAACCAATTAATATTGCCATGAGGGATGAAATATTTTGACTTAATGGAAAAATGATCTAAATATGGTACAAGAAGTGAGGGTTCCTCCATAATGAAATATGCACGATGATGCATGCCATTCCAAGGGATTTATGAATTCATAATGGATCCAAGAATTTATTCATCACTTATAAAGGGTCGGGTGGATAGATTGAAGGGGTACATCTCCATCGATGCAACTAAAGAGGGATGTGAGGATGATGAGGAAGTCTCTCTAGTGGACGAGAGGTAATAGATAGAAATCATCCCATCAAAGAACGATGTTGGGGTGGAACTTCCTTGATAGTATTGACTTGCACTTTGAGTGAAAGTTGGTGCAAATCGACTAAGATGGAACAAAACTTAGGGAGATCAATACAATGGTGTGAATAGTAGCCACAGATTCCACACAATGCATAGGGATGGTTGGTGTGCAATCCTTGTTTCATTCTTTGATAGCGACAAGGAGAATGATGTGGAAAATGGGAGTGTTTGCATCATTCTTCTCCTCGGTAACTTGGAGGTGAGTATGCAAGATGGGAAACTATGAATATTGATGGGTGGAATGACTCAAGATATCACATACATCACAAGGCATGGTTTTTTGTGTTGGGCAGAGGGAGGATGGGTAACGTCCAGATCTAGAGTAGGCATTAGAAGTACCAACTCGTTGCACAAGTGTTAAAATGAATTGAGGAGTAGGGGGTGGGTTTGGTGGAGTGAGGTACCTAACAGGGAGACCTAAACTCAATGTCATAAGGTTAAGTATAGGCATCACCTGGGTTTCTATAATTATAGGAGGAGGAAAGAGGAATGGAACTTGATATATAAGAAATCCCACCAATGGATGTGCTAACAATGGGTTAGGGCTATGAGAGGGTTGAGGTTGGGTGGTAGAGTGTTTGAAGGAGATAGTGCACAACTTTGATATCTCCACCTTCGATGGTGGGGTTGGTAGGTCCTGCAAAGACCCCAAAAGATAGGTATCTTGGAAGACCTTGGAACCGACACTCATGAATGAGGGAATGGAAAGAATTCCAAAACTACTGTGAACTAGGTAAGACACAATCCAAAAAAGTTGGCCCCTTGGGATCATAATACATGATTTGATCAAGATTTACAATGTTCCCTTCACGGGGGAACATCATAATTTTGAACATCGTGGAGGCGGCCACTTGCATAGCATACATGTAGCTACACCCAAGGAGGAGGTTGTAATCTAATTGAGCATTAAAAACCTATATGTTAATTAAAACCCATTTCTTAGCCAATTGGATGGGGATGTTCTGTAGAAGACCTTGTAGTTGAGTAGCATGCCCATCATATGGACACAATGTCATAAAAGACGATGCCAGTTTGGGACAACCTAACTTTTTCCAAACGTGAGTAGACATGGCATAGGATGAGGCACCTTCATCGATACTATAGTGATGAATAACCAAGTTCTTGATGGTAATCGAAATATGAAAGGCTACTGAAAAGGGCATTTGAGGCTATGCTTGATAGAGACCAATGTCATAAGGCAAGCATAGGAAGGATCGATTACACCCAAAGTAGATAATAACGCTTTGCGATGTGTAGGATGGTTCCGAATAACCTCTAACATAGAAATGTTGGAAAGAGATTGTGATAATTCATCCATGATGAAATACTTAGGAGTGGCACAGGCATTGGGATTATTGACTACATGGTGCAAAGGGATATTGGGGATCTTAGGAATACAATCTATGGTAGGACAGGGTAGGTGCAAAGGTTATTTGACTTGTGTGGATTATTTCCCTTTATCAATATCAGAGTTAGGAGGAATTGAACGATATTGGTTATGTCGTGTATGAAGGGTGAGTGCAATGTGCATAAACACAACAAAATAAAAATGGATGATTAGTCCGTAATGGAGGGTTCTTACTATGGTTCAGAGATTTATTAAGGTCTTAATTTTTAGGCTTCATATTACCTCTAGTGCTGTAAGGAGGGTTAGGGGTTGCCCCCCACCTTTTTATCATTGGTTATTTCATTTGTTCTTCCCCTTATTCTTTTTCTTGGAGTTGCTTGTTTGCCCTTGTTGGTTATTAGGCACAAGTTGCATAGACATATTCTGTTGAGTGTATAGTTCCCTATGAGCAAAAGGGGGAGCCACAAAGTGTGGTTCCACTTGCACTAGAGGAGTTGTTGATGGGCCCTAAAAAGGATAATAAGGGTTCATGGCTAGAGGATCCACATAGTTGGTAGAAGCACTGCCACACATAACACCACTATATGAGTTTCCATGAGCATAGGAGGGCATAGGAGATACTCGTTCCTTCATGTGAGGATGAGAGAGAGGGATAAGGGGAGTAGTATGGTGGAGTGGAAAGACCTTGATGTTGACACTCAATGATTGGGGAATTACCATACGAGTAACCACTCGAAGGGGGAGGGTAAAAAGGGTATGGATTTTGACATGGTGCAATATAACCGATAACACCATCCACATAATGAATGTACTTAGAGGATATTTCTAGTTCGAGTCACTTCTATGGGCATTGGGAACTACACTGCACATAGATAAGGTCATATTGCTGATCATAAATAAAACCATACTATTAAGTCCTAAGGATATCTTCTCCCTTAGTTTTGGGTTGTTTTGAGGCCATGTCCTTGGGTATAGCGAGGAGGAGAGATATAAGGAACAAGTCTAAGAAGATACGGTCATCAAGCATACTATTACAAATACTCCCGCATTGACACCACTCAAGGATATGATCAATAATATGGGTAGATGAGGTCTAACATGATGACAATAGGATCTCGACTTCCTCTTCATAATAGGCAAGTAACTGGAAAAATGTCAAGGAAGTGGAGGCTAGGGATATAAAATTGGGTTGTACCCCTTGGGGTTGCTCGATGTACCACTTGGTAGTGATGCCAATCAAGGTCCTCTAAAACAAACGTAACTGAATGGAATCATCTATGATACTATTAGAGGAGAACCAAAAATGGAAGGACATAATATAGTTTTGGGGTCCTTTCCTACCTTCCCTTCGAACTTAGGGATGTTCATGAGGAGTTTGGTAGGATTTGGAGGCCATAACTGTTGAATGGGGTCATTGGTCAGTCTCACCAAATTAGGAATATTGCGACTAGCCATGAACAAAAGACTCACACTAGGAAACAAGGTATAGGGGCCAACAGTGGTGTTGGCATTGATTTTGCTAATGGGGCTGCCACCAATAGTTCCTCTACAAGAAAAAGGGATGTTTCAACCACAAAAAACAAGGATGCCACCGGAAACAAGAATTCCATTGGATACAAGGATACTACTAGACATGGTGTTGATAAGAGGGGGAGACGATGTTGATCCAAGCTATGAGGAGTTGAAATTTGATCATTCAGAAGAGTAGTCAGGAAAGGATGAGGAGTGTCTAAAAGGGACACGCCTATATGGACCATTAGAATGGCCTAATAATATATACAAAGGGGGATGCACTTGAAGTCTCCAAGAATACGTCGAGGGCTCTATGCTGACAATATCCAAGGTAATCAATCCAGCGATACAGATATGAAACAAGGCTAATGTAAATAATGCTCCAATCAAATAATATCATAATTATAAATGGTGCTAATCAAATAACAAGTGTGACACAAGTG
Source organism: Pseudotsuga menziesii (assembly GCA_001517045.1). Taxonomy (NCBI): domain Eukaryota; kingdom Viridiplantae; phylum Streptophyta; class Pinopsida; order Pinales; family Pinaceae; genus Pseudotsuga; species Pseudotsuga menziesii. Next base: position 15,888 of record LPNX010269925.1, on the reverse strand, counting down.
CAACAAGTGATCTAATCTAGTCAAATAGTATAAAAATGAAAATAACACCCTAAAAAGAAAAAGGCACACTAGCCATATAAGGAGAACTACAATAGTAAAAAATGATAAATAGAAATTTCCTCCAATATTTTCACACAATGGAGATCTCAAGTCCACTACAAAAAATAAGTAGAAAGATGAAGAAGGGTCTTCCAAACACATGACTCAAATACGGGTCTCAAGTCATATCGAGCCAATGAGTGAGGATAATGAGGAGATATTTATAGTGGATGAGAGGTAATAGATATAAATCACCCCATTAGAGAATGACATTGGTGGGGCCACTTCCTCTATAGTGGTTACTTGTGTTTCGAGTGAACGTCGGTGTGAATCGGCTAAGATGGACTGAAACTTAGGAAGATAAATACAATGGTGTGAATATTGGCCATAGATGCTGCATAAGGCGTAGGAATGGTTGGTGCACAATGCCTTCATGCTCTGCTTGGTAGCACAAAGGAGAGTGATGTGGAAACCATGAGTATTTGCATCAACCTTCTTATTAGTATCTTGGAGGTGAGTACACAAGATGGGAAACTTTAGACACTGATGGGTGGCATGAACCAAATATCACATAAAACACAAGGCATGGGTGACTTGCTGCCATGATGTAAAAAACATGTGAATGAAATTCCCTTCCCCTCTTTCTTGTAAAGGTTTAACGAGTCCAAGAAAGCAAAATCAAGACCATCTTCATTTTTGGCAAGCTTGAAGAAAAGAAAGAATAATGCTTGATAAAGCACTGATTCGTGGATTTTACGAGCCCGAACTAGTACATGCTCGACGGTGTTTTCATAGTTTAGAGAGTCTAAAAACACCAAAGAAGACTCCAGGGGGTGCTTTTTCGTCCAATTTAGTCTCCTGAGGCCGAAAAAGTATAAAACAAACCACAGAAGAACTCTCTTAGCTTCTGAGGAAGTAAGGCACACCTTTTTCGTATTTAGTCAAGAAGGTCCAAAAAAGGTTAAATTACCACCTACCCAACGCTCCTTCAAAAGCAGCATATAGCCTGAGTTTTACGAGTGTGAAGGAAGGCAAGATCACTCGGAAAGATCCATTTGATTACGAGAAATGGGGCTTACAACAATAAACTCGATGCTTTGTTCTTTAGAGTTTAACGAGCATGACAAAGACATAAAGTACACTCGAAATCTTTTTCATGTTTTTGTCCAGAGCACGAAAAAGAGAAAACTAAGCTCATACCGGGGGTTCCTTTTCCGTAAGTTTAGTCCCTCAGGTCCAGAAAAGTGATAAACCTATGCCTGAGAATACTCTTCTCAATTCCGAAGAAAAGAGAATGTTCCTTTCTCGTATTATTCCACATGGTCTGAGAAAGAGATAACCTACCACCAATGTGGATTCCCGTTCACATATTCTTAATGAGCCTGAACGGACAAGTTTACTCGGCAGTCAAGTCTATTTTGAGGAGTCAGAATTGGGCCTAAAGAAACTCAAAATCTTTCCCATGAATTTTTAACGAGTCCGAAAAAGTCAACTCGCGGCCTCCTTACTGTTTTTAACGAGCTCGAAGGAGAGCAGAAAGAATGCTCTAAATGCGAGGAGACGAGTGTCATAGGCAGGCGAAATTAGTTCCAAGCGCAAGGAACAAACCTATGCATAATGCAAGGAAAGTGAGCAAGATAAGGACACTCGGTGAACGTCTCCTCAGGGTAAAAGGTGTCAAGTTGCAAAGGCAAAATGATACAAGGCTTAGCGACGATGAGAACAAAGATGAGGGCTTATACAACGAGCTAAAAGCGTGGAAGCCGGCATCAGGCTCAAAAGCGTGAGTAGGATACATGTAAATGTAGTTACAGCTTGAACAACAAGGCGAGGTCAATAAACAGTTGTGAATCCAACTACAAATCCTGTCTCCAAGAAACAACAACATCAGGATCATATTTAGAAGAAACGATCCGATGCGGGTCACTTTGGTAGAAACACATGTGACTTTGCTATCTTCTACAAAAGGTAAAGTCAAGGCAGAATCGATCGAAGAAGATTCTATAGAACCAAGGCTCGAGGGTTTATAATCAGTATGATAAACCTCAGAAGGAGAGCAAAAATAAACAAGGGAGATAGATTTTGCAGGAACAAACTCAATATCACAGGAGTTGAAAAATTCATAAGAAAAATCAAACTCATCAGGATCATTGACTTGCTGAGCGAAGGAAGAGTCAAAAGACTCAACAAGACCAACATAAGAAGAAAGGTCATGCTTACTAGGAAAATCAGGGTTAGACTTAGTCACAACTGAACCAACATCCAAAAGAAGATCAGACTGTATCAAAGACTCTAGGAAGACTTCATCCGAAGGAAGGAGATCATTCGAGATAGGACACATGTCTAAACTTTCAAATGGATTGACAGAGTGGAGAGTATGCTCCATAGTCTGTATAGAATTACTCACCTGTTCAACTGCTGGGACCAAGTCCCGAGAAGGTAATCATGAAAACAGAGGCTGCTTCTCAGTAGTAATTGAACGCAAAGGACATGAGGCCACATAGCTCACCTGTGGCGGGGTAGTGTCTATAGAAACACTGGGAATCAATAAAGGAAAGACCTGGTCTCTAGTTGGGTTAGGAGACAGATCAAGAAAATCCAACTGATCGATAGTGACAATTTCTTCGCCATGATTAAAGTACATCACACGAAAGAATGTTGACACCACAGCTTGCATGGCATAGACATAATCACGTCCAAGGAGAATATTGAAGTCCAAGGGGCCTTCTATCACCACGAAGTCAACTAAGACGGTCTTCCCACCCAAAGTAACAAGTGTTTGAGCAAGAATTCCCAAGGTTATACAAGTTCTTCTATCAAACGCCAGTAACTGACTAGCAGTCGACATAAGGCTGGGAGATCCCATGCCTCGCCAAGCACGAGCATACAAAATACTAACTGAGGCTCCTTCATCAATAATACAACGAGCAATCGTATATGGTTCAACTTTGACCTTTATCTGGAAAGGTGCATCGGAAGGAAGGCGCGGCTCAACTAGGCTATCCCAATCAAAGGAAGCAATCCGAGAGCTTGGTGGGGGTTGATCCGAAGTGAGTTCAGTGCCCCCTTGTTCAGTAATTTCTGAACTGGCAGTGAAGAAAATGTGATTAGCAGACACTTCACTCTCCAAAGGAAGAGTGGGATTGATCGACAATGGAAACGATTCAACCGCTTTATGAAAGTCACTCTCTAAAGGGAGAGTGGGATTGACCAAAGATGACATTGGTTCAATCACATCAGGATCACTCTCAGAAAGAAGAGTGGGATTGATCAAATCTGATATTGGTTCAACCACTTGATCAACCAAAGGTTGAGGAGGTTGTTGAGAAACTATAGGTTGTTCAAGAGAAGGAAATGTTTGAGTCTTGGACCGCACTCTTCGCACCTCTGCAATAGCAGGGCACTGGTGAGTAAGATGATCTCCCTTGCATAGTTTACAAGGGAACTTAAGTTTACACTTCAAACGACCAGTTTTCTCAATGGTGTCAACATGACTAGCAGTGGTTGACTGTTTTCTCTCAACTTGACCTGCAGAGGATGAGAGTTTTCCCCCAGCATGAAAACCAGAGGCCGGGTGACTGGGTCCAACTTGACTTAGAGAGGTTGGTTGTTGAAAAGTTTCAGAATGTTCAAAAATAGGATGAACATGAAACCAAACTCTTTGCACCTCCGCGATAGAAGGGTACTTATAAGTAAGGTGGTCTCCCTCACAAAGCTTACAAGGGAACTTGGGCTTGTGTTTTGAACGGGTAGTCTTTTCAACAGTGTCAACATGACTCGCAGTGGCTGTCGAATTGTCTTCAGCATGAACTACAGAGGCTAAGAGACTGCCCCCAACATGACCTGCAGAGGCTGAGAGACTGCCCCCAACATGACTTGCAGAGGCTGAGAGACTGGGTCCAACATGACTTGCAGAGGTTGGACAGGCACCACCAACATGAACAACAGAGGCTGAGTGGTTAGGATCAACATGCTTTGCAGTAGTTGAGTGTGTGCCCCCAGCATGAACCACAGGGGATGGGTGGATGGATCCAACATGACTTGCAGAGGTTGGATGGGGAGGTTCAACTTGGACAACAGAGGTTGAACGGGTGCCCTCAGCATGAACTGCAGAGGCTGAGTGACTGGATCCAACGTGATTTGGAAAGGTTGGAAGGATCCCACCAGCATGAACCACAGAGGCTGGATGGTGAATATCAACTTGACTTGCAGAGGTTGAGTGCTAAGATCCAACATGACCTGCAGAGGTTGGATAGGTGCCCCCAGCATGAACCACAGAGGCTGGGTGGATGGATCCAACATGAATTACAGAGGTTGGATGGGGAGGTTCAACTTGAACAACAGAGGTTGAACAGGTGCCCTCAGCATGAACTGCAGAGGCTGAGTGACTCGATCCGACATGACCTGGAAAGGTTGGAAGGATCCCACCAGCATGAACCGCAGAGGCTGGATGGTGAAGATCAACTTGAATTGCAGAGGTTGAGTGCTTAGATCCAACATGACCTACAGAGGTTGGATGGGTGCCCCCAGCATGAACCACAGAGGCTGGGTGGTGAGGCTCAACTTGACTTGCAGAGGTTGAATGGGTGCCCCCTTGCTTATGTGCCTTCTTCCTATTCCTCCTTCTTTTACTCCTTTTAGACTGCCGGTTACTAGTATCAATACTTTCACCGCATGAGGTAGAAGGAGGAGGAGAATCAACTACAAGTGAAGGGGAGGCAGTGTTTTGATGCCCTTGATATAAGGAGGTTACTTGAGAAGCATCAGGAGCATTCAGGACAGTTGGAGTGGAAAACAACCACACTGGTAGCCCTAGGGTGAATCCAGGTAGATTCAGGGTGGCCATCAAGGGAACACCGACATTGCCCATGAGAGGAATAGTACAAGGAGTTCCCAGCATGGGAATCTCTTAGTTGGTGTTTGAAGGGGTGTTAGCCATAGTTTCAAACCAGGAGACAAAGTCTGAGGTTGATAAGAAACCAAAATTACAAAGCACACACCTAAAGGCACACTAAGTACAGACAAACCACACAACACTCACTAGAAAATTCCTAAAGCCAAACAGACAAACAGGTATAATATACACTTTCCATAAGAAAGCTGATAGACAGTTACTTGGCATCCCTGTAGATGTTCTTAGGCACAAGCGGAGGAATCACCCACCGCCCTCCCACACCTTCTACTGGGGTTACCTTCCAAGTCCGTCCAAGGTCAACCAGAAATAGCCTTCTGGTGTACCTATGTATGAACCCTAGATGTCAAAGAGACTAAAGGCTACCTTAACTATATTGATAGTCTGGGGGGACAGTCGCAAGCCTGATTCGTACGCATGGGCAGGGTAGCAAAGCCCGAAACCCTGTATAAGATAGAATCCTCAGATGCGTAAAAACCTTGGTCCACGCTTTGACAAGGAATCAGAGGGTTATCTCCTCAGTCCAAGTCTCCACGCGGCCTTGTGCTTAACTCCCGTTTGAGAGGAGCTTCCCAAATACAATCAACGTAGAAAAGGGTTTACCTAGTCATTGGCCAACTACGTCTGAAATTTTATACTTGTGGAGAGTTGAAACTCCCTAATCCACAAGTCTAGCCTGAGCTAGTTGGTGTATGACCCTATAAAATAAAACTTACTAATAATTTTTAAATTATATTGTTTATTTTAAGGGTTGTTTTTAGTCAGAGGGTAAATGGCATGAAACTTATGTGGTGTTTTGACTCAAAGTTGAAACAAAATGACTAAGCAAAGAGATATGAAATGCAAAAAGAAAAAACTATTCTCTTTATTTTTCAAATAGAAAACTTGAAAGCCACAAAAAAACAAATTATTTTTATATTTTTTTCAAAAACAATGATATGCTATGCAATCTAGACTAAAAACCTAATCTACATGCATATAAAGCAAACATGTGTTTTTGTAATTTTCTTTTATAAATGCAAAAGAGAAATCAGCCTATCAACTAATGCAAGCAAGTACTGTAAGCAAAGAAAATAGACAACTACTCTACACCCCACAAACAAACCCTAGGTTTCCCTAAAGTTCAATATCAACCTCTCTTGAAAAGAAGGCTTACAAAGGTAAACAAGTCAACAACTCTGGAATGAAGAGACCAAGCAAATAAGACAGATATAAACAAAAGTCAAGAAGTCCCAAGAATCAATCTAAACCTACAAACAGAGGCTGCTCAGTACCTTGTCCAACAAGGTCAAGCCAAAGAAGGAGGTAGGGGGGAAAGCAGCAAAAACAAGTATACGTTCTTTTTAATTTTCTTTTATAAATGCAAAAGAAAAACTACCTACAAAGCAAAGTATGCAGATAATAAGAACAAAGCAAAAGGAACTTTGCTATACAACCACCAAACAAACTCTAGAATGCCCTAAAGTCAGTATAAACCCTACTTGGAAGGAAGGCTTGCATAAAAGACAAGTCAACTATTTTGGCATGGTGAAGTTAACCAACAAAAGAAGAAAGAAACCAACACCAACAAGCTTCTGAAATCAAACAAAGATCACTAACAGAGGCTGACCAAAAACATAAGCCAAAAATCATACCAAGCAAAGGAGGTGGGGGAAAGAGCAAAGAGCAAAGAGCAAACCCTAATGCTATAAAAGGGCTTACCACATAGCTAAAGAACAACCAAAAGGGATGACATTAACTCCCTGGAGTCATGCACCTACAGAGGACACCAAAAGACCTACCAAACAGCCCACAACAGTAGAAAGAACCACAAAAAATGAGGAAAAACACTGTTTTAGGGGCACACGCGGGTTGTACTACTGACAGGTCGCGTGTCATACGCGGGTTGCCAATACAGCAAGTCGCGTGTATAAGCACACACGAGTTGTATAACTGACAAGTCGTGTATCATACACAGGTTGACAGTATAGACAGTCGCGTGTACCAAACCAGACACACGACTGTTCAGTCTGCAAGTAGCGTATGGGTGGAAAAACTCCCAAAAAAGGTCAAAAACTGCCTTAGGAAGGCAAGGGAAGTGTTCTATCAGACTTATAAGGTGTTCCTAAGTGGCAAGAAGGACCTGAAACAATGCAAAAGACTGAAAGAAAGACAGAGAAACCCCAAACAAACAAGGCTCTCCCCAGCGGAGTCGCCAGTTCTGTTGTAAAGGAAAGTATCCTATGGCTAGGGTTTAAGACGTCATCAACGTACTGGGGTTGAAAGGTGGATGTATGATGTTCAACAAGCATATACAAGCAAGTTTCAGAGATAAGAAAGGTTCATACCTTAGCCAAACGAAGGTTGATCCAAGCAGCCCTTCAATCCTCTTCTTGCTCCTCTTGCTCCAAGAGACCTGCAAAATGAATTATACCTTCATCAAACCATTATGACCACATATAAAACAATGATAATCAAATAAACATGAACTAATGATCTAAATAACATCATCATATGATCATAAACAGAGATTCAATCACACATTGAACAATGATTTGGGAAGAAGGAGGACATCACATCTTTATTAATCTTGAAAACAAGTACAAGTATACCTTCTCTTCAAGTTCGGCACCTCACGAAACCTTGATCTGGTTCTGCTGCTTCTCTTCTCCAAGGAACTCAGCCTCCAAGCTCTGCAACACAAGGAGAAAGCTTCTAGGGCAAAGGTGTGGGCAAAGAGAGCTCCAAATCCTCCAGCATAACAATGCAAAGATTCAAGTCTCTTCTCATGGACCTCCCTATCTCTATTTATATGCTTAAGGAAGAGTTAGGGGCAAAGACAAAGTAGTTACAATTGAAGGATTCAGTTGCATAACTACCCAAACTACCCGAAATTCAAAAGACGTGTTTTTTGACATTTTTAAGAGGTGTATGCGGGTTGCAGAAACAACAGTCGCGTACACAAGAAATACACGCGGGTTGTCAATACAGAAAGTCGCGTATATAAATCATATGAGACTATTATATATTAGCAACTCACGTACGTACGCGGGTATTCTAGAGAGCAAGTCGCGTATCATACGCGGGTTTGCCTTAAGGAAGGTCATGTACAGACAAAAAACTCATTTTTAGGGTATTTTTGGGCATTTTCAGACTTTGGTGTCTTCTAGAAAGTTTTAGCTAACAGAAATACCTTTCCAACGGTATAGAGATGAGGTCAAAGGGAGTTACAAAACTCAAGATACATGTCCTCCAAGTTGGGTGTTTTTTCAGTGACTTTCAGTGACTTTCATGAAGTGTCATCATGGAAGTGTCGACATGCGACGGAATCATGGGAAAGTGGTCATAGGTAGAGATGTGTCATTTTGAGATATAACACCGGGCTATGAGAAGGTTGAGTTTAGGTGGTAGAGTGTTCAGAGGAGATAGTGCACAACTCTGATATCTCAATATTTGATGGTGGGGGTGGTAGGGTCTATAAAGCCTCACAAGAGAAGCATCTTGGAAGACGTTTGAACCGACACTCGTGAATGAGGGAATGGAGATACTTACAAAACTATTGTTAACCATAGGTAAGCCATGATCCAAAAAAAATTTCCCCTTGGGATCATAATACAAGATTTGACTGGAATTTATAATCTTCCCTTCACGGGGGGACATCATAATTCTAAACACCATGGAGGTGACTTCTTGCATAACATACATGTAGCTATGCCCAATGATGAGGTTGTACTCTAATAGGGCATTAATAACCTCTATGTCAATTAAGACTCTTTTACCAACCAACTAGATGGGGATGTTTTATAGAAGACCTTGTACTTGAGCAACACACCTATCATAAGCACGCAATGTCACGTGGGTCGACGCATGTAACAAATATAACTATTATAAATATTAACATTTAATACTAAGTAGGTTAACTAGGGTAATTAATTAATTACTCAAGAGGTGACTTGAAAAGTCACCCCCCTTACCACTTAAGGTATAAAATACCTGACACTTATTCTTGTAAAACATCTTACCTATCTATCATACATTGCATTTTTACTTTCTACTTAGCAATTTATGGCTTTTCTACGTTACTTGTTCTGGTTATTCAATTATTGAGGAACTTGTTCCTTAGTAATATCATAGCTAGTTTGTGATCCAGGCCTTTTGCCATATCGTGATTTTTAATCATAATCCTAGGGATTACCTAAAATTATGGTCGTTGACCAAGTAAAAGAAGAAAAGAAAGTCAAAAGAAAAAATAAAAAAGGAAGAAGTAAAAAAAAGAGAGAAGAAGAAGGAAGACGATGCCATAAAAAAAGGAAGGTTAAAAAAGAGAGTAAAACCACAAGTGGTTTCTCCACCCACAGTTTTGTTTTGATAAGTGGTTTTTTAATTCTAGAGTTTAAACCCTAATTCCCATGCCATTTATAAAATATATATATCAATAATACTATTAGTAATAATATAATTTATTATTGTTATATATTTTTTCAAAAAAACCTTTTGACCAAAATATATATACTATATTATTATTTTTAAATAATAATTGGTAATATATTATATTTGTTATTGTTATTATTATTATTATTATTTAATAATTGTGTTATTTACAATTATTAATTTATAAAAAAGGAAAAAGAATCAAAGAAGATATTAACAGAGTAGAAATCAAGTCTTGGAAGATATTAAAAAAATTATGGATTCCATATATAAATCCAAATTTTGGACTAAGTGTCCTTATTGCGAAATGGAATTCCAATATCCGACATCTTTTAAAAATTGCAATCGCTCATGTCCGATATGTAGCAAATATTTTACTATAGAAAACGATCCAGGTCACTCACAATTGCAATCACAGTTACAAACAATTTCGGCCCAGCTAAAAACGTATGAACTAGCTAATAATGTTCTACCTCCAGTTCGACAATCAGAAACAAAGATGATTTTCAAAAATAACAGATTACTACCTCAGAATTACGAATTCGATCATTGGAATATTGTAGAGAAAAACTCACAATTTTTTTATCAGATAAGGACGAGAAAATATCACATCTAGAAGGTATCATTCAACAACTTGAAGACCAGATAAAAAAACTAAACAAAGTCGAAGAATGTCCGTATGGAAACAGTATCGACTTAGAAGAGGAAATTAGTCGTCTAAACAAATTCGTCATGGACAAGGAATATGGATTGGCGCAACTACTTGAAATTTTAGAAAATCAGGAAACAGAGTTATGTCATCGTCAACAGCAAAAAGGAAAAGTCCAGCAGCAATATGATGACAGTAAGAAGACACATAAGTTGGAACTAACAAAAGTCAACACTGTGTTATTAAGCAATACTGAAGATATTTTTCGATTACGAAATCATAACAAAAAATTGATTACAAAGATTAAAAAACTGAAACACAGTAGTAAGAGGGAACAATATGGTGAAGACCTCGAAGGAAGAACACTAGAAAAGCTGGAAGAAAACCAGTGTCTAAAGAATCGTAATCAGGAACTAGAGAATAAAATCAAGAAGTTAGAAATTGAAAAAAAGTCGCAAGATGAAAGATTCGGAAAGATTCAGAATCATAACAATCTACAGGAGAACCAAGAAGTGCAAATCTAGGAAGATGCATCCAAATATCAAATCAAGGAAGTGAAAGCAGTCATTGCCGTAGTACAAAAGAAAGAAAAACAAACAACACATATGCCTTACATACATACTAATTATAATTGTCATTTTGACCATCGACAGGGTCAAAACTAGCACTCACAGAAGAATTATTTTAACAGGAGAAAAGATCAACATGCTAAGAAACAATTGAAACGACCCGTTCCACAAAATGATCTCAGAGCTCCGATAAAAATAGATATGGGATGGACCACAACATATATGATGCGACAATTCTCTTTGGGAATCCGTAACTTGTATCATCTCATTTCATCAAGTGTCGCAATTACAAAAAGTAAAGGATCCCAAGACGACAGTTCAAGGGAATTTAGACATTGTTGTCGATACAAGCTTTGAGGACAAAGCTTCCCTTAAGGGGAAGGCAATGTAACANAATTAGGGTAATTAATTAATTACTCAAGAGGTGACTTGAAAAGTCACCCCCCTTACCACTTAGGGTATAAAATACCCAACACTAATTCTTGTAAAACATCAAACTTATCTATCATACATTACATTTTTACTTTCTACTTAGCCATTTATGTCTTTTCTATGTAACTTTTTCTGGTTATTCGATTATTGAGGAACTTGTACTTTCAACACAAGTTTGAGAGAACCTAAATTCTCCCAAACATGAGTACACTTGATGTAGGTTGAGGCACCTTCATAAATAATATAGAAATGAAAAATCAAGTTCTTGATGGTAATCAAAGTTTGAAAAGCTACCAAAAAGGGAATTTAACGCTCCACTTGAACTAGATCAAATGCCATAAGGAAATCATCGGAAGGATCAATTGCACCCAAAGTAGATATAATTTAATTCTTTGCATTCCCTAGGACATTTCAGAAGAACCTCTTGATATGGAGAAGATTTCCTATGGCTTGGGGTGGACCACAACAAACTAAATGACACCAGAAATAAACCCATTTCCATATGCAATAGAGATAAAAAGAACTAACACTAAGAGATGGAAGGCATACCTTATTCGAGAAGGTTGTAGTCGATCCCCGTTGAGCTTTTCAACCACGCTTGTACCTACACTTCATCCTCAACAACAACGAACAAGGAAAGCATGATATATGTTAAAGTGTTAGGCCTACTCTAGCATATATAAAACCAACATATATAATCAAAGTAACTACATCATCCATGGATAAAGATCATACATAGTTACACACATGTAATGGACGAGAATGGATATTTATATTAATAATGAACATAGATGCAACTGAAAATATCTGTCGGCACCTCGTTGAAACGAAGAAACCGATAATCCACCTGGGCCTCCACCACTTCAATCCTCCATCTCAATGGAAAGCTCACAATGTAAAGGAAAACTTGGGAAGAGCAACATGGATGCTCACGAGGACAAAGGGGATGCAAACTCAAGCATATGTGAATGAGGCACAAATGAACTATAGTTTCCTTGTTCTCTTAAATTCTCCTCCTCCAATGTATCCAAGAGGCCCAATATATAGCCCTTCAATAGGAAGTGAAGGGTCGAGTCGGAGCATTTCCAAGCATATGGAAGGCCAAAGGTTAAGTTATTCGTGACATAATGAGGAAAACTCCAAAATATTTTATTTTTGGGCAAATTTCTTGATGTATGCGAGTCACAATGGGACAAGATGCGTGTACATGCGAGATGTAAGCTTGTGATCCGCGTATACACATAAATAAGGATTTTTTAAGGCATTTCTTGGAACATAACAGCTTCTTTTGAGAAAAGGGGGTCCACAGAGTCTGCAGAGGGACATGGAAGGCCATAAATGTGTGATCTACCAAGCATGGTAAAATCATCTATAATAATTGCCCCCTAATGTGTGAGGTCAGATCGGTAATACGATGGCCGAAATACATTATGTCAATCCTAGAAGTGGAGTAATGAAGACCCAGGTGGAAAAACCAATCACTCATCAGTACAATACAATAATAAGTCTCAGCATGTGACTGCAAATATCAAGTACAACAGTCACAGATACAACATAGTATAATGGTCATGAATATGCATGATAAACATATGAGTCATGTGGTCATCGCCACGTACAGTATACAGTGAAATAAGGTCTCCATACTGAATGAATACATCTTATAATACACTGGAGTCTGGTCATGAGAGCTGACATCTCATGGATACCGACACAATCAAAGAGGTAGCATATATGGAATGCCACCAAGCTCGAAGGTCTTCTACATAAATCGCTACTAGTACATGTTCCATCACATGAATAACGGTGTAGAGGTCAAACATGATGGACCATCATTTGATTATCGGTAATTTATGTAACCATTAATAAACACAAGATATCCCACTGATAATGATAATGGGAATCAAGGTACAGAGTGCAATCACACAAGTGTGAATAGATGTGTTGAGGTCGAACATCTTAGTGAATCCATCGATCAGGGGACATTGATTTATTCCCAAGATTGTCGATGGTGAGAGAACCTCCCACTAATGACTGTAAGCCTCAAGGCACTCAATGGACTCTAGACTCCTATTACATAATAGATGATCTGAAGTCAATGGAATGGAATCCGCTAGAAGGAGGAAATTAACACATCCCCCATCAACCAACACGAGATACTCAACAACGTTGGATAATTTTGAAGAACTCAAACGAACAAGATGTGCTTGAACCAGTAATTGTATCGGGAATGTCTGACATGCAAAGACAAGATAATTGAGGAGTGGCCGACTTAGGCCAAACTTCCTTTGAACAAGAGCATAAGGCAGATGGTGACTCACAGACATCATGTACTTGACATGCAAACTGGGACAACTCTGTGACACAGGAAGCATCGACAGAGGCTCCATACGGACTGGAAGCATAACTAGTCGATGGAGAAAACTGAGAATAATGAGTACAACTCCTAAAGTCATAATAGTAACTCAACTGATGGATGGAATATACAGTGCTCTTTTCGAAGGTAACATGACTCTACAACTTCCAAAAGTAAGATCATTTCCCATTCGACTTTCTATGTTTTTATTTATTTAATTTTTTGGTATTTTTTTATATTAAAGAGCTTAAAAAAGAATAAAAGTGCTTATGATACATAACTATGAGGAGACGAGTGTTGCGGTAAAGCAAACTAGTTCCAAGCAGTGGAACATACCTATGCTCAATGCAAGGAAGTACATGCAAGATAAGGACACTTGGGGGAATGTCTCCTCTGGGTAATGGATGATCAAGATACAAAGGATATATAAGAGGTTCTGCTTGGATGGAATTGAGGCAAGTTCAGGTTAAATGGCTGATAAAACGAAATCGGGGAGTCGGCATAAACCTCAATACGACAAGAGGACACATGAAAATGCATTTACAACTTGATATAAATGGGAGTCCATGTGAGAAATAGCCAGCATAAAGTTCAAGAAAGAATATGTCGTTCTCACTCAAAGACATGGCGTGACTATAAGGGACTCCTAGACCTAAGGGAAAAACCGCAGCATGGGTACCAAACGACAAAGAGGGATCTAACTAGGGCACCCATGAAATAGGAAAGCTCTACCACTTACGTAATGCCCCTTCTAGTAGCGATGTGAGGTTCTGTAACATTACAAAGTGGGTTCATACCTATAGTTAAGGTGACATGGTCATAGGACGATGCAGGGTGCAAGCAGAAAACTGATCATATCCTATATGCTAGTTTGAAAATATACCTGTCATAAATACGAACGGGTCAAGACCTCGATGAAAATGTGCTCGAAACAAGTCCCTACACCATGAAATTAGTCCAAAATAGTTCAAAAGGGTCAACAAGGGTCCAAAACTATAGGCAAGTGGGTAAAAATTTCAAAAGATTTTTTATAAATAGTAAAAAAATCATTTTTCACCATACCATTTGTTTTTTACCAAATATAGTGCATTTGGAGACATTTTGGTTTTGGACTACAAACTTCAATCGCCAATTTCGAGAGCTAGGAGCAACGAAATCACAAATCGTTAGGGTCAGGCAAATACTCATCACATTCTCTATCTTTTGCATGTATTTATTTCAATTTTTAGTGGTGTAATTTTCTGTTTGAAGCCCCATAAAGATTGGTATCTCGGTCCACGCGGGTCACCATTTATCGGTTCGCGTATAGGGATGGGTATACGCAGGAAAATAAAATCTTACTTGTGTATACGTGCAATTGTCACCAGGAAAAGTTGCGTATCTGTGCGCGCATACCCCAAAAATGGCATAATATCATCAAAACTAATTGTTTCTTTTGCAGGATGGTGCAAGAATGGAGGGAACGTGAACACGAGGATGTGGATAGGGAAGTGTAATGTGACGCAAATGCCAAACAAGCTTTAAGAGGATGTGGTATTTACAAGTTTTGGCAACTTGGGAGCTTAAGAGCTCAACCAAGGCTACTCTAGATACTAGTGAACTATTGGGATCCAGATACTGAGGAATTTCAGCTTGACGGGATGCCATTGAGACTTGAGGTTGAAGACATATATTTCATCATTGGACTATCCCGCCGAGGTGAGGTAGTCAATATGAGGGCTCGTGGAGTGGGAGGTGGTCTCATTATTGAGGAGTACATAGTTATGTATTGTCTTTTGGATACTGAAAAAGATCAAAAGTCAGGTTCCTGTCAACTCCATCCGAAGCCTCGGTCTCAAGGTGATAGTACTAGTGCTATCCAAAATAGCACGGTTGGCATCTCTACATCAGGGTTCCAGGATTATTATGTTCTATGCGGTAAAGTGTATGAGGACCACAATATATGATTGGAGCACATCACTGTTGAACAACATGAAGCAACGACTAAGTGACTGCAAGCTGGGTAGGACAATGACCTTTGGGTTTGCTAGCATTCTCAGTACTTTCTTCTTCGAGCGGGTACTGGGCCTTAGCCCAAGAGTACAGGTTCATCCACATCACTACTATATTTCGATCCAAAATCCGACGGTTTTTTTCGACGGCGCGTGGATTTTTTATTTTAACAGTGCCAAAAATCAGGAAGATAATTTTTTTTTTGAAATGGTGGTGGTAAGCGTCGCTTAAGCGACGGCTAGGCTTGATAAGCGTCGCTTAAGCGACGGATAGGCTTGCAAGCGTCGCTTAAGCGACGGATATCCTCCTAAGCGTCGCTTAAGCGACGACGCTAAAATTACTCATTCATTTAATAATGTCTTATCAATCATTTAATAATTTGTCGTAATTGGTTAATTATTTAAAATTGAAAGTGACGCTTAAGACATTATCTCACACACATTAAAATGGAAAGCCTAGGTTCATTTTTCATATAAATAGATGTACGGCTAGGTTCATTATCTCACACACTGAGTCTCGCACTTATCTCTTG
>LPNX010269916.1:26961-39633 GCA_001517045.1 Pseudotsuga menziesii | reverse complement strand
ATCTGGATCTTCCTCCCCGTCTGCTTCTCCACAAGGGCTTTGAACCCTTGGAAGACTCTCAACACAAGTGAGGACTTCTTGCTCCTCAAGAAGTAGATCCAATTCTTCCTGGAGTAGTCATCTATGAAGCTAATGTAGTACTCAAAACCTGTCAAAGACACTGATGACATAGGACCGCATATGTCAGAATGGATAAGATCTAGCACCCTTGCAGCTCTCGTGTCACTGCTCGGAAAAGCAGTCTTGGTGTACTTTCCCAAAGCACACCCCCTGCACACATCACTCTGCTCAATGTTGAACTCCGGTAATCCTGTAACCATGCTCCTCAACAATCTGAGAGCTGGGTGATGTAGGTGGGCCATCCTCCGATGCCAAAGCTCACATAGCTCACTGCTGTTGCTGTGTGCTAGAGCGCACTGTGGCTGAAACAAGAGCTTGTACAGCTTTCCACATCTGACTCCAATGTCCATGGCACTAGACATACCTGTAGCCCTGGGATACACCTGTACTCTACCATCTGAAAAGCACACCCCAAGACCCCTGTCCTCAATGGTGGAAACTGACACAAGGTTCTTCTTCAGCCTAGGGACATACAACACATCCCCCAGAGTCATGGGACTCATCGACTCCCTCTGAAATGTAATGGTCCCTCGACCAACAGCTCTAACAACGGTGTTGTCTCCAAGGACAACCTCCACATCTCTACCTGTCTCAGATAGCTCCGAGAACATCTCTCGAGCTCCAGTCATGTGGCTCGAGGCTCCGCTGTCAATATACCAAGTAGTAGAGGTGGATAGACTCCCCTGATGACCTGCCAACAATGAATGCTCACAATCCATATCCATGTCTGTGCCGATGGCTAAAGAGACTCTCTCTCTCTCCATCTGTCCAACATATAGGGAAAACTCCCTCTGAAATGCATCACCAAACTCATCAACCTCTGCTGAGGCTGCAGTCTGTTGTCCTTGTCCCTTCTTCTTCTTCTTGCTTGGACACTGTGAAGCATAGTGTCCAAACGCCTGACATGCATAACACTTGATTTTACTCGTCTTTCTTCTGCCCACTCTGCTGCTGCTTGGCCCCACCCTTCTTGGGACCCTTCTTCTTCTTCTTGCCCTTAGCTGCCAAAGCCACATTCTCGTCATCAACCCCACTGTGAGATGTGCTGCCCTGTACAAGACCTCTCCTAGTCTCCTCTTGCACAAAGTCATCCCAAAGTCTATCCCAAGTAGGTAGGTTCTCTCTGCCCACTATGGCTTGCACAAATGCACCCCAGGGCTTTGAAGCCCCATTCACTGCTGTGCGTACTAGCTCTGTAGGGGCTACCACCTCCCCAACCGCTGCAAGTTCATCCCGAACTGCAGAAATCCTGGTATCATATGCTGTGACTCCCTCACCCCCATTCATCTTTATACTTTTGAGTTTCTCTTTGAGAACCATCTTCCTGTTCTCATTGGAACTCTCATACAAACTGATCAAGGCTGACCACATCAAGTGTGCCCTAGTCTTGCCTGAAATGTGAGGGATTATGTGGTCTTTAACTGCATCTAGAATGATCCTCCTAGCTTTATAGTCTTTCTTGTTGAAAGCTGATAGAGCTGCTGCATCTGCTGATGCGGGAATGGCAACCGGGTTAGCTGTAGTGTTCCTAATTACATCCGGCCATAACTCATTCTCCTCCAGTATCAGTAAAATTCTGGCCTTCCACGGCACAAAATTTCCTGTCCCATCTAGCCTATCCTCCAAGACCTGTAGCCATCTCTACACCAACCCAACAAAGTGCTGCTCACTGACAGAAGGTAAAATACTAAAAATTTCTGAGATCTGAAAATTTCTGTGTGTCTGCAAACTATCACTGTTTTTTGCCCCCAAGCTCTGATACCATGAAGAAAATTCTGCGTTTTACTGTTTGCTGGTTTATGTCAACATTTCGTGGTTTTCACATACAGCCGGTTTTGCATTGGCTGTAGGTTACTTATGAAATTTTACTGAACAATTAAACACACAGTAAAATACACTAACAGGCTGAAAAACACATTTAACAATCACACCATAAA
Organism: Pseudotsuga menziesii; assembly: GCA_001517045.1. Lineage (NCBI taxonomy): Eukaryota > Viridiplantae > Streptophyta > Pinopsida > Pinales > Pinaceae > Pseudotsuga > Pseudotsuga menziesii. The sequence continues at coordinate 37,576 of LPNX010269916.1, read as the reverse complement.
ATGATAGACTCAGAGATTTTTGGCCAAAATCAAGCCCTGGAAAAACCCCCACGGGGAAAACCAGTTATAGAGAGAGAGAGTTTTTATTATCTTTAGCAAAATATCAGAACAGAAATACAGTGAAAATTTAACTTATCTCCACCCAAGATTTCATCTCAAAATATTGAAAAATGTGCCCAGCAAAGCCTTGAAAACTGTGCAGAAAAATACCAGCAGTCTGTACAACTGTACGGCCTCGATTTTTGTGCCCTGTTTTATCTCGAAAACCGTGCCAGCGTTTACCTCGATTTTTGTGCCAAAATCTGTCTAGAAAACCGTGCCAAAATCCGTACTGTACGGAGTCCGTACAGCAGCATTAAATGCTGTTTGTACACCTTGAAAACTGTGCAGTTTGCACCTCGAAAACTGTGCAATTCGTACCTCAAAAAAGTGCATTAAATGCAGTCCGTACCTCGATTTCTGTGCAGTCCGTACACCTCGAAAACTGTGCATTAAATGCAGTCCGTACTAGCAATAAATGCAGGCTGTACCCTCGATTTCTGTGCAGTCTCTCTTCTTGGGAATTGTGCCAATGCCCTAGCTCGACCTCCTCCTCTCTCAGCTCAGTCTCTCCTTCTCGGAAAATGAAAAGTGAAGTGTTTTGCCTCCCTCAACCCTTTTTGTCTAAACCCTAAGTGGGAATCTAATCCAACAGTGGAGAAAGATCCAATCCAATGGCTAAGATTCAATGAGAGTAAAAATCACATTTATTTAAATCACTTAAATAAATTTACTCACCCACTTAAATTTATCAAAAAGTGACTTTAACTTTATAAAGTCTCATTAAGTAGCTTTTAATGTGAGGGTCACCTTTTTCCCTTTTCTAAGTGACTTAGGCAAAAAGTCACTTAGGGAACAAATTCCTAGGTACAAAACTAACAGCTTGCTTGGACATCAATAATGTAGAGAAGTAGTGCATCTCACTGCTGAGGACTCTCCTGAGAATTATTTGAGGAAATATTTTGAAAGTACCTTTAAACCTACTTTAAAGAGCAGTAGGTTGAAGCAGTGTAGTAAAACTCGGACTCGACAAATACTCGGCTTGCTTGGGACTCGGCAGACTCGGTGACTCAGATAAGACTCGGCAAAGACTCGACAAATATGAAAAAAATTAAAAATATAGTAACTTAAAAAATATTATATAAACATATATATTAAAAATTAAAATTTAATATATAAGCGTATAACAATTCAAAAAATTGATAAAAGGACATGTCACATAGCAATGCATTTTAACGAGAAGTGTTTTCTCACTTGAAATCACAAACTATAATTATTAATTACAAATTATAAAAACCATAAAAAAAAAAAAAGATAATAAGAAAATTTCATTAATTAACAATTATTAAAAATATTAAAAAAATGGAAAAGCAAATTGTAAAAAATACACAACCATCATCCTATCCTAACCACGAGCAATCACATTTTTCAACCAAACTACTGATGGCAGCGTCATCGCCTTACATTTATAAAATCCAAAGTATAGAAGTTCAATGAAAAAAATTAAAAATTGAAAATGCTTAGACCAGTCACATCCTCAGTGCTCAGACCAGTGTTAGCGACCTTCCTCAGTGCACACCCACTCCAAAATTCCAAACACACAGACAACTGATAAATTGATAATAGCTAGGGGGCAAATGAGAACAACTCGGGGGAGTCCAAACTATTCAATGGGATGACAGCGGAGAGCGGTGTTGTTTCAGGGGCTTATTCCCTCTCGGCGTTCCCTCCAAAACGCAAAAGGGACGATCAAATAGTCGACGGACTCGCGAGTAAGTGACGAATGTTGCGAGTAAATGATGATTCCTTTGAGTGGAGAGTTTACCCTGCGAGTATGTCACGGGTACTCGTCTTGGTGGTCGCTCGGCAAGACTCGGCAAGACTCGCGAGTATTCAAAGAGTCTGACTACACTTGGTTGAAGCCTTTCATGTGGTAGTTCAGGGAGGTTGGTCGATGGAGTACAAGATGAGGTTCATAGAACTAGTGAAATATGTTTCCTATATGGACACTAATATGCGGCATGCAAAGTGCTTTGTGTACAAACTAAATCGTAAGATTTCGACCCTAAGATGTGGAGCTCAACTTCAGTAGCTAAGGCAATACAATATGCATGTTATGTGAAAGAGCTTAGTGATGCTAGAGGGGATTAGAGAGGGGGGTATGAGGTTGTTAGATTCATAACAGTAAGAATTTGTAAGGAGGCCCCTTGAACCTTCTTTAGGGGAGGTAGTTTTAAGATATGACAATAGGGTACACCTAGAAGTGTTGCAACATGTATTATGATGGCAACAAGTGCAAAGTCTTAGGAATCATTAGGAATGCATGAGAGTTGAGACGCTCTTAGGGAACTTTTAACAATAGAAGAAGTTCCAAGGGAAAGAAATAGTCACAGAGATCTCAACATAGTAGTATGTAGATCCCATCCCACAGTGCTTGTTGGGGGTTTGGAGGGCCTCATGTCCAATGTGATTGTATAGGGTCACAATTAGGTACTATTTACCATGAAGGAGAAGCCTTGGTTGGGAATGCAAGACATAATCTTTGTATTTATGTAGCTACTAATCATTGTTAGGCACAACATCAATCCACTATGTGGTGGAATCTTTAGGTAAACCGTAAAATAAATAATGTCTTGTTTGATCTTGGTGCACTTGATAATTTATTTCTTCATTTGCATTATATAAATGTGGGTTGGTAGCTTGCAAGCACAATGATTTAGTTTGGTCAAAATGGCTTTTGGAGTGAAGGGGAGGATAGGACATAATGTCATATTGTTTTGCAGATCTAGGGGTGTGTACTACTTCATTGAAACTGCATGTCACTTTCTTTGGGTCATATGGTCTCATTGTTTGTATGGATTGGTTGGAGGCTCATTGGTTGGAGGCTCTTAAATTGTTTTGAGAAAAGAGTGTTTTGTTTAGAGGACAATTCAAATCCATAGTCTTAAGAGAAAGTTGTTCTTATGTTTCATCTTAGTGATGAAAGTGAAGTGTTGTCTAAGACAAAGATGTTGATTGTACGTAGAGGAGGCATTGAGTGAAGAAAAATGAACCTCCTTAGATTAGTACCTTGTCTTATCCAAGTTCATGGGATTTTTCCCCAAAGAGTTGCCTAGGTTAGCTCCTAAAAGAGAGCTTGATTTCCTGGAGCCAATATTTAAGACATTTTAGATGATGATGAATCCAAAACTTTGTGAACGTAACTAAAGGAATTGCTAAATCAAGGACTTGTTAGGCCCATCTTTCCACTTTTGTGTGCACCAATATATTTGTCAAGAAGAAGGATGGCTCATTTTGACTGTGCATATATTACAAAGATTTGAATAGAGCCACAATGAAGAATAGTTTCCCAATAACTCGAATAAATGATCACTTCTATCAAATGAAAAGCGTAGTTGTTTTATCAAAGATCGAACTTTGATCAAGTTATCATAAGTTGAGAATTAAGGAATGTGACATTCCTAAAACAGCCTTTCTAACACGATTTAGGCATTACGAGTTTGTCGCGGTGTAGTTTGGAATCTGGATTGACTAATGTGCCAGCAGTGCCAGCAGTGTTCATGAGTCTTATGAAGAGTGCATTCGAAATACCTAGACCACTTATTGTAGGTCTTCTTGGACGATATTCTCATTTATTCTAGGAAAAAACAGCATGAGGAGTACTTGCAAATATTACTATCATGTTTGAGAGAACACAATCTGTATGTACTATGTAACGTTGTCAAAATGCCTCTTTCTTCCAAATGGACATCCACTACTTGGGGCATATTATTTTAGGAGAGGGAATATTTGTAGGACCCAGAGAAGGTTAAGGCCATATTGAATTGGCCATTGCAGAAAAATGTTCATGAGGGTTGTAGTTTCATGGGATTTGTTGGATACTCGTGAAGGTTTGTGGAAGGCTTTTCTAAAATCGCAAACAAAATAACTACCTTACAATGCAAGTGAGTCAAATATGAATGGATCAATGAATATTAAGTAACATTCTCTTAGCTTAAAAGATTACTAATCAATGCACTGATCCTACTATGCTTGATATGGATAAGGACTTTGTGGTCTACATGAATACCTAAAAAAAGAGTTTCTACTGGAAACTGATCACCAAAGCTTGTAGTGCATTTTCATGCAGAGGTGTCTAAACATCAGGCAAAGGAGATGGAGTGAGAGCAATTTTGGGATTTTGGAGATCAATTGAAAGGAGAATGTAGTCATTGATGCCCTGAGTAGAAGGTCGAGAATCTTTTCCTTCGTACCCTTAAAAGTTTGATTTGAAGGAACAAATGTTAGAACAACTTCATGTAGACAGTTGATGCTTGAAGGTTAGATTAGCACTTCATAAACGGAAGCATCTAGAGCCTAAGTTTGAAGGTTATGTCCTTGAGGCAAATGTATGGTTAGATGTATATTAGTGTAGAATATACATCCCCAAAGGAGATTATCAAAGCACTATCCCCAAGGAAGCCCATAGAGCACTTCACTTTGTGCATGAAGGAGCATTGTTGAAAAAAATGATATTGGCAAAAAACCGGTGAGGGTCCAGAATAGAACTTCTTAGCACATCGATGAAAAAATCAACAAACTGTGACAAGCATAAAGAAAGCAAAATTAATTTTTATTTTTTTAAACATAAACCAACAACAACATCAAATAAACACATTGGTACATAATTCTGGAGTAGTCTAATGCTTCGATGATTTTGCCTGGTGTTAGGCTACTTTGTCATGTCTCTGACAGTCTCCGGCGATCTCTTATCCGGGCACTGGACCATCAGTGCTGTCCCCACCTCCCTCTGCCTGAAGCACAGACCCATCACCGCACTGGACTGGACGTGCATTAATTCTCAGGATGGCGGGTAGGTGACTCCAGCTCGTCATTCTCCTCTGCTCACATTGCCTGCTCTGTTTGAAAGGCAGTCACCAACCCAAAAAGCAGAGACCTGCTACTGCTCCGTGACCAGGAAACCAGATATCTGCTGCTGCTCTGTGACAGAGTTTTGAATTAAGGCCATTTGTGCAGGCTGTCTGTCATTAAGTTAAGTACAGGAGCTGTTTTGCATGAGAGTTTCAGGAGTGTCTGTTAAGGCTTAATAGACTGATAAAGCATGTTGGTAAAAACACTAACAATAACTATATCTCATTGTGATATAATTTCATTTTAAACGGCCCTTAGAATTTGTTGCATCTGTCCATTTGCACTCTAAATGTCAGCTAAATTCGTTGCATATCTGTCCGCTTACAGTTGGAAATTTTAAATTTATAAGAATTTACATGCGATACATGTAAATTGGCACTCTATGGCAAATTACACACATTTGATTGAAAAATAGAGACATATTTTATTCACAAACTCTTTAATCTGTTCTTCCTCGCAATAAGTTGACAGTGGCAACCTTCTATGTTTTCGTGGACTATTTTTGCAGCTAATTTTATTGATTTATTTCTCGTTATTTTCTCCTAATTTATAATTTTTTTTCAAGAAGATGCATAGTCTTTGGCAAGTCGCAATTTAGGAATTTTACAGGGCATTATACTACATTTGCATACCTTAGATACATGCCATGATCACGTTGCTCTGGCTCTTTTGCTTAAATTTTTTTCCGATAATTTAACTTGCTTCTGTTTTAATTGGTGATTATTTCCCCTTTAAATTATCGTTTTGGTTCCAGCATATGTATAATCTTTATGAAGTCTCATTTTTATGAAATTTAGAAATCTAAAGTATAGATATATAAGTCTCTGTTAAAGAAACCTTCAAGTACATCCTTTATAGCCTGTACAGTACAAAATTGGGGTTCTCATTACTGTCCTTATGCACAGATCTTTACATGCTGAGAACAAAGCTATGATTGAAAACACTAGAAAAATTCAGTACAAACCAGAAGCATTACTATCAAAGGTTATATATATATATATATATTATATATCATATGTGATCATTTGACAATTTCGGGCGACTACTCACTCCTAGAGGCAGCTGGATTCAGGAGTTCTTCAATAAAAACTGGTATCTGTTTGTGTTGAACTTCATTCATTGTCTCGAGGCAATATAGCCCTTTTCTTATGGACGGCCTCCTCCATCTTCTCTTTCTCTTACTGCAGCTGATTATTGTTCCAACATGAATGTGACCTTTGAGTCTGTGCCTGTCATGCATACTCTCCTCAAATTCAACGAGTACATAGTATATCTCCTCATTTGTGATCTTGTCATTTTTTGGCTTCATGGAGCTCAAAGAACTCTTGTCCTTATCAGGAATGGCTATACCCTGCACCATAAATAATTCTAGAGTATAGCTATGCACATTAATAGATGATATCCTTGAGCAAGTCCACTCTTATGCCATAGGTAAGAAGCCAATAGTTTGAACTCAAATTTTATCACATTTCTGCAGAATCATCCATTTGGAGCTATGCTGAACTTTGTTAGGATAATATTTAACACTATCTAGAAGTGATCCCAATATAAAACAACATTGGAGCACAATATATACAATTAACTATTAGTGGCACAAGCACGTGCACCCCCTCCTGTAGCCTTCATGTAGAACTTGCATTGCGCCATTTTTTCTGGATAAGCTGTGCCCATGAAAAACGTTGAACCAATTGACTAATAGATAGCCATTTTGTCACGTCCCTGCCACTCTAACCAGCGGAGAGGACGCGACTCACCACTATGAAGCTGGGCAAACTAAGCCCCATGAACATAAGATATAAAAAAAAATGCATTGGAAACGAAACATACACAGATGCATAATTCGTTTAAACATACAGCGGAAACAAAATGCAGTCATTCACACAATAAGAATTCATCATGTTCATTCATAAAACAATACAGTTGCAAAGGTTTAAGCACAAGAATACTTATCTTTTGAAAAGCTTGTCCCGCAACCAGCTACGTCGCTGCAATGTTCCACCCAACCATAGGCCAGTGTGCTCATCAATCTCTCAACAACATTGCCACCCTCGAGCTAGGCATGATTCCACGAGGAGTAAGGGGAAACTAGCAGGCTCACACGTAGCCAAGGATACACAGCTTAGCCAAGCCAACACAGTTGGGTTTATCAGGCCAAGGTTACACAATAGTACATAGCCAAGCCAACAAAGTTGGATTTATCAGGCTATCAGGAGCTGAAAACGCTGGTTGCTAAGCTAGTGATCTCACTAAAGGGCTAAGGGCCTGCACCAGAGCTAGCCTGACTTCTAAGACATCCACACACACCCAACACAAGGAATCATCTCCTTCTCTGCCGCGCAGTCCCTCATGCCATGGCTTCCCTTCGAGTGCTATTCAGGGGGTGTAGAGAAGAAAGCCATCCCTCTAGCTCTGTCTGTGAGGCTCTTGTACACTCTAGGTTTATCAAGCACACTCCGGCTCCATTTCCACTCCCAAACAGTCCAAAGACCAACCACTGTGCACACACAGCCAAACACAACAATTCACAGCTCTGGGATTTAGGGGAAACACCACAGAGCAAAACCGGATTAGGTAATACACAGCTTAGACCGAGCAGAATGACTCCAGAGTCATTCTTGGCCCTATTGTGGCCAAAATGACTCAACAACAACCCATAACACCCCAAAGTTCGTGGGGAAACCAGCAACGATCTCTCAGCTGCGTGAGGGAAGAATATGACCTGCGTAAAGAAAAACAAGAGCAGACCCCTGCGTGAAGATGGAATGACCGGATGGATGGTTCCTTGCCCCTGTGAGGGAACGAATGCTCCTGCCTTTGGCTTGCGTGTGGGCAAGGACTGACAGTCCTACCAACTTTCATGGCTGCCCATGCAGATGTTTTCTAAAGGCAATAACTGCCCCCAACCAACCTTGGCAATTAATTCGGTGGTTGAATGAGACAAAGGATGGGTGAGTAAGACAAACAAGGTGGTTGACATCTAGATGGGTTCATCACTTGACACTTCCCAATGGCTCCCAAGGGTTAGACATCCCCTCCCCCTTAACCTTTGGAAATCATGCCCTTTTCATTATTGTTACATCGACATAGCCGGTTGTGGGTCTTTTTAATTAATCTTGCATATGTACATGGTGTCTAACATTATAACGTTCCTAGCTAGCACAAAATACCATCGGCGTCGCCGAAACATAACACGACAATCAATGGTGGGGCATTTGCCTATAGCTCCACACCATGATCCATTACAATATATACATCATATACATTTAATGCAAACGGGGTCAAAACTGAGCTGTTACATTCCCCTCCCCCTTTAATAGCACTGTCCTTAGTGCTTTACAAAATTGAAAAAAATGCTACACTGGCATCGCTTCAGCGTTCCGTAGAGTTGAACAAAAACGGATGTGTCAATCGCATGGCATCCTCCAGCTCCCATGTAGCGTCTTCAGGACCGTAGTGCTCCCATTGCACCTTTACTTGCCCTATGGCTCGGTTCCGGAGCATTGTGACCTTCCTGTTGAGGATGTGCATTGGCCCGATTTGGAACTCTCCATCGGGTTCCACCTGAATCACATCCCAATTAATCACATGGTTAGGATCATGGATCATGTAGATATTTCTTAAGCAAAGAAACATGAAAAGAGCTCTAGTGCTAGCAGGCAATGCAAGTCTATATAAAACTGGCCCTATTCTTTCAAGCACTTTAAACGACCCACAATATCTAGGTGACAGCTTGGCACAACTTCCAAGGTTCAAGGAACTCTTCTTTGCCTTCACTCTGAGGTACACATGATCCCCAACACTGAATTCTCTGTTCACCCTATGCTTATCTGCATAGCGTTTTTGTCTGTCCTGAGCTGCTTTCAGATTCTGCTTGATCTTTACAACCTCTTGCTCCATTTCCTTGAGCAATTCTGGCCCAAGCACAACCTTGTTCACTGGATTATCCCATGTCACTGGTGTCCTACACCTTTTGCCATACAAAGCTTCATATGGACTCATCCCCAAGGATGCTTGCTGTCCATTTTTATAAGCAAACTCTACAAGGTGTAAATAATCTTCCCACTCGGTTGGTTTGTCCATCACATACATGCGAAGCATGTTTTCAAGCACCTGATTCACTCTCTCTGTCTGACCATCAGTCTGAGGATGGTAGGCAGTGCTGAAGTTCAACTTTGTACCCAAATCTGCAAACAAACCCTTCCAAAAATTGGAAGTGAACTTGACATCTCGGTCAGAAATTATTGCCTTAGGCAATCCATGCAATTTGAAAATCTCCTTCATGAAGATTTTTGCAATGTCATCAGTTTTGTGCATAGACTTAATCAGTATAAAGTGCGTTGCCTTTGTCAACTTGTCCACCACAACCATGATGGAATCATGTTGTCTCCAAGTCATCGACAATCCTGTAATAAAATCCATGGAAATAACTTCCCATTTCCATTCTGGAACTGGCAAAGGCTGCAACAAACATGCTGGGTGTTGATGCTCAACCTTTACCTGCTGACATTTCATGCACCTTGCAATATATTCAGCCACGTCCTTTTTCATTCTTGGCCAAAAGTACTGCTTTTTGGCTGTAGCAATTGTCTTCTGATATCCTTGGTGACCAAAATATGGAGCTTGATGGATCTCATCCATAACAACTCTCCTTAAATCTGCTACATTTGGAATATAAATTCGGCCTTTATAAGTAAGAAGTCCATCTTCTTCCAATTTATATCCCTCATACCTCTTCTCAAGACTTTGCTGCTGCAATTTGTCTTTTACCTGCTCATACAATTCATCTCCGACAGTATGATTAACAATCTGTCGTCTCAAATCTGATTGGCAAATACTAAGAGATGCCACATGCATTTCATGCACCTTCCTGTTGAGTGCATCGACTACCTTATTCTCTTTTTCTTTTATGTGCTTGATTTCGAAATCAAACTCACATAAAAACTCTAGCCATCTAGCTGTTGATTTTTGTACCTAGGCAGATGTTCCTTAGGTGACTTTAATTTTTGCCTAAAGTCACTTTAAGAGGGAAAAAGGTGACCCTCACATTAAAAGTCACTTAATGAGACTTTATAACAATAAAGTCACTTTTTGATAAATTTAAGTGGGTGAGTGATTTTATTTATGAGAAATAAATAAAAGGGATTTTCACTCTCAATCAATCTCATCCATTGATTTGATTCTTTCTCCACCGTTGGATTAAGAAACTCACTTAGGGTAAACAAAAACGATGAGGGAGGCAAAAGGGCATTCAGTTGTTGTTCATTTTTCAGAGAAGAGAGAGAGCTGAGCAGGAGGTCGAGTTGCTGAAGGAGGTCGAGTTTTCTGAGTGAAGCTTATGCACAGAAATCGAGGAGTACAGTACGGCTCATTTATTACTGTACGACTGCATTAAATGTGCACATATATCGAGGAGTACGGCTGCCATTAAAGCTGTACGGTCTGCATTTATTTCACATCACAGAAATCGAGGTTTTGAAGTCTGTATGGTCTGCATTAAATGCTGTACGGACAGCATTAATTATTCAGCACAGAAATCGAGGTACGGCCTGTGTACGGTTTGCAAATTTGTGGCACGAAATTCGAGGAAGAGTACGGCCTGTGTTGCTGCTGTACGGTCTGTTTCTTTGGCACAGTTTTCTAGGAGATGTACGGCCTGTTAGTGCTG
>LPNX010269916.1:8387-24003 GCA_001517045.1 Pseudotsuga menziesii | reverse complement strand
AGTATGCAGCTGATATTCTGAGGAGATTCTGGATGGAGGACTGCAGGCCTATGTCTACACCTATGATCACCAACTGGAAGCAACTCCATGCTTCCGAGGGCAAGTTGGTAGATCCTACTGTATATCGTCAGCTGATTTGTTCGTTGATGTATTTGGTCAACACTAGGCCAGATTTGTGCTTTGCGGTGAACACTCTTAGCCAGTTCATGGTTGAGCCTAGGAGTGTACACTGGACAGCTGCAAAGCACATTTTGAGATATCTTGCAGGGACAGTGGACTATGGTCTGGACTACAGGGGTTCGGATGGAGTTGGCTTGGTTGGGTTTACGGATTCAGACTGGGCAGGTTGTGTGCGGGACCGGAAGAGCACTTCCGGTTGTTGTTTCAGTTTGGGCTCGGCAGCAGTGTCGTGGTTCAGCCGGAAACAGAGATCCGTTGCATTGAGTTCGGCTGAGGCTGAATATATGGCAGCCAGTCAGGCTACTTGTGAAGCACTGTGGCTTCGCAAGCTTTTGGTAGATTTGTTTGATCAGGAGCTTAGGCCTACGGTGATCTACTGCGACAATCAGAGTTGCATTCAGCTCTCTGAGAATCCAGTGTTCCATGACAGGTCAAAGCACATAGAGATCAGATATCATTTCATCCGAGACTACGTTTAGAGAGGGGCAGTTCAGCTTCGGCATATTTCCACTGATGAGCAGGTAGCTGACATCTTGACGAAGTCTTTGGGGAGGGGCAAGTTCGTCTTCTTCAGAGATAAGTTGGGAGTGGTACGGAACACCTTCCTTGGTAAGAGGGAGTGTTGATTTTTGTACCTAGGCAGATGTTCCCTAGGTGACTTTAATTTTTGCCTAAAGTCACTTTAAGAGGGAAAAAGGTGACCCTCACATTAAAAGTCACTTAATGAGACTTTATAACAATAAAGTCACTTTTTGATAAATTTAAGTGGGTGAGTGATTTTATTTATGAGAAATAAATAAAAGGGATTTTCACTCTCAATCAATCTCGTCCATTGATTTGATTCTTTCTCCACCGTTGGATTAAGAAACTCACTTAGGGTAAACAAAAAGGCTGAGGGAGGCAAAAGGGCATTCAGTTGTTGTTCATTTTTCAGAGAAGAGAGAGAGCTGAGTAGGAGGTCGAGTTGCTGAAGGAGGTCGAGTTTTCTGAGTGAAGCTTATGCACAGAAATCGAGGAGTACAGTACGGCTCATTTATTACTGTACGACTGCATTAAATGTGCACAGATATCGAGGAGTACGGCTGCCATTAAAGCTGTACGGTCTGCATTTATTTCACAGCACAGAAATCGAGGTTTTGAAGTCTGTATGGTCTGCATTAAATGCTGTACGGACAGCATTAATTATTCAGCATAGAAATCGAGGTACGGCCTGTGTACGGTCTGCAAATTTGTGGCACGAAATTCGAGGAAGAGTATGGCCTGTGTTGCTGCTGTATGGTCTGTTTCTTTGGCACAGTTTTCTAGGAGATGTACGGCTTGTTAGTGCTGGGCATTTGCATTTGATTTTTTGCACAGAAAAAGAAGAAGGGTGTAAGCTGGTTTGCTGAACACATTTTCCAGACTTTGTGAAGAAGTTTGCCGGTGGAGATAAGTTGTATTTTCCTCTATTTTTCTGTCCTGTACATTGCTGAAGAAAATAATTAAAATCTCTCCTCTCTGACTGGTTTTCCCCGTGGGGGTTTTTCCAGGGCTGATTAGCCAAAAATCTCTGAGTAAATTTTTATGGTGTGCATGCATTTGTTTTCAGCCTGTTAGTAATTTTTATTGTGTGTTTAAAATTGTTCGGCAAAATTTTAAGTAGCTTCAAGCCTATGCAAAACCGGCTGAAGTGAAAAACACAAATTGTTCATTTAAACCAGCAAGCAGTAAATCTCAGTTTTTCAACACTAGCTTGCCTAGCATTTAACGTTGGCTGATCAAACAAGTACTTCAGACCACAATGGTCTGTCCTTAGTTCAAATCTTCTGCGCATTAAGTAATGCCTCCACATCTTGAGCACATGTACTATGGCTGCAAGTTCTAGGTCATGAGTAGCATAGTTCTTTTCATGCTCCTTCAGTTTTCTTGACTCATAACATATCATGTGGTTGTCTTGCATAAGGACTCCTCCAAGCCCTTGTCCGCATGCATCAGTACACACCACAAAATCCTTTTCTTGGTCTGCAATCTTTAAGACTGGCGCACTTGTGAGGAGATTCTTCAACTGTTGGAAGCTTTCTTCGCACTTCGATGCCCATTCAAACTTTTTTTCCTTCTTTTGCAAAGAAGTGACTAGATGTGCAACCTTGGAGAATCCTTCAATGAATCTCCTGTAGTATTCTGCAAGTCCCATAAAAGATCTTACATCGGTCACATTTCTTGGAGTAGGCCAATTCATAATGGCTTCAATCTTCTCAGGGTCTACAGATATGCCCTCATATGAGATAATGTGACCCAAATAATGAATCCTATCTCTATAGAAGTCACACTTGTTCAACTTTGCATACAATTGATGCTCCCTAAGCAATTGCAATGTCAATCTCAGATGCTCTTCATGCTCTTCCTCATTCTTAGAATAAATAAGAATGTCGTTAAGGAAAACAAGAACAAACTTGTCCAAATGCCTGCTGAAAACACTATTCATAAGGCACATAAATGTAGCTGGTGCATTTGTGAGGCCAAATGGTACCACTACAAACTCATAATGTCCATACCTTGTCCTGAAGGCTGTCTTATGAATGTCTTCATCTTTGATTCTTACCTGATGGTAACTAGACCTCAAATCAATCTTTGAAAATACCTTTGCTCCCCTCATTTGATCAAAGAGGTCATCAATCCTAGGCAAAGGGTATTTATTCTTCACCGTGACTTTGTTCAATTGTCTGTAATCAATACACAACCTGAGTGTACCATCTTTCTTTTTCACAAATAGAACTGGTGTTCCCCAAGGAGACACACTCGACCTGATATACTTCTTCTTCAACAATTCTTGTAGTTGCATCTTTAACTCTAGCATTTTTGGTGTACTCATCCTGTAGGGTGTCTTGGATACTGGTGCTGCTCTTGGCACAAGTTCAATTGTGAAATCAATGTCTCTCTTCGGAGGAAGCCTTGGAATCTCATAAGGAAACACATCCTTGAATTCTTGCAACACATGAAAATCCTCCAACCTAGGAGCTTCATTATTTGTTTCATCTAAAATATGGGCTGCATATAACTGGCAACCTTTACTACAGAATTTCTTCAACTGCATAGCTGAAATCTTCCTAGCAGAAATCACCTTTGGAATGCCTCTTACGACTCTCGGGTTTCCTTCATCCATGCATTCAAAAGTCTTATTATAACGATCAAGCTTTACCTTGTGAGCTTCTAACCAATCCATTCCAATGAGAACATCATAGGAACCAAGCGGTAGAACATTCAGATCTACACAAGTGACCAATCCATTCATAACCAATGGACATTTCTCTACCACTTCACTAACCTTTCTCTTAGTTCCAGTGGCTAGTTGAACTGATCAAGATTTTCTATGCTTTACTTTTTTGAAAGCACAAATCTCCGCTACTCTAGGAGTGATGTCAATGTGAGTAGAAGTAGGGTCAATCAAAATAGAAACAGATTGCTCAACAATCTTACCTGCAACTTCAACCACAGTTGACTGGTGATCTGCCTAGCGGTCCTCCAGTGCTGCATAGATCCTAGGGACGACTCTTGCTACTTGACCCACTGTTTCTGCCTCTTGAATGTTGTAAGCTAGCTGTGCATTCTCATTCTCAAGTGGACAATTCTTGCGCATGTGGGGTCCTCCACATTTCCAACATTGGAGTGGTCATGTGTTTTGCTGTGGTTCTTTAGGCTTTTCTCCCATCACTTTGGTTGGCTGCTTCTCAGCTTGTGACAGTTGCTTCTGTTGATTCCTGAAGTTAGAAGGTTTGAAACCTTTTTTCCTTTGGTCAGATTTCTCATTCCTTTTGTCCTTCCATGTCTTTTGGTAATTAGGTTTTCCTTTGCTTTGCTCATAAGAGTACGTAGCGTTCCTTATTGCTTCTTCCAGAGTTCCAGGTTCATAAAACTCAATTCTGACTTTGTAAGACTGAGGCAATCCACTCAAAAAACGCTGGATCTTCACCTTTTCATCTTTGATGTACCTGACATACCTCAAAAGCTCTGGGAACTTGTTGTCCCAATCTTAGCTCATGGAATTCCTTAATTTTGTTATCATAATACTTGTCAGAGAGGTATTTGTGCTTGAAATACTTCTTGAACTGTTTCCACTTAAGCCTTCTTTCACTGATCCTCTTTACTTGCTTGAAGTGCTCCCACCAAATGGATGCCCTCCCATTCAGGTTGAATGTGGCAACCCTTGCCTTCATGTTTCTTGAATAATCCTGAACTTGGAAGTACTTCTTTATCCCAAGAAGCCAAGCTTCAGCCTCTTGTCTAATCTTTACCTCACCATCAAACGTAGGAGGTTTAACCTTCTTAAATTCATCCCGAGAGCGATCCCTATGGTGCCTCTTTCTCTTGCCCTTGCGAGAAGAAGAGCTTGAATCCCCACTGGATTCTTTTGAGTCAGATGATCTACTAGAAGTCCTTCTTTTGGCACTGCTCTTACTGCCTTCTGGTTTTACTGCACCCTGTCCAGAGTCTATCTTTTTTTGCAAGTTTGTCAAACTCTGCAACATAGCAACATTTAACTGATGCTGCTCTTCTTGGGCTTTAATCAAGCTTCTCATTGTGGCTGCAATATTTGGCGGTGTTTCTTGGAATCTCTTTCCATTAGATTCTATGTCATCATTTCCAACTTGGACATTTTCCTCCATGGCATCTCGTGCACGCTCGTAGGAATCCCGTGCATCATATCCGTCATGGGTTCTCATGGCTGAACCACAACTTACCTTACCAAACTGCACTATCTGGAATACTGCCTCTTTGAGGATGACTAGATTTCTGCAAAATGTGTTAGTAACACAACTGTTAGCTGTCAATCATTCATATCAATCATAAATCACTTACCTTGACTTGGAAATCTCATATTAACAATTTCAAACAGACTTTTCTTTTCACAAGAACGACTATCTGAAGGGGATGACGGGGGTTAAGGCGGCTTGCCCCCTTGTGGCTTCTCTGCGCCACTGTAGGGCGGGTCGAGGGCAGCGCCCTCGTTTTGTTGTTGTTGTTGTTGTAAATTATTCGATTTTGCGCAATCTGGCGCATAACCCCGTTGCCATTTTCCATTTTTCTGACGCCTGAAATCCCACTGAAAAACCCTGCTGAATTTCTCTGATTCGACAAATTTAAAAAAATTTTCACTCGCTGCATTGGAAAAAATTTCAACATTTACCCACTGTAGCGAATTTTTTTTGACTTTCGCCCACTGTAGCGGCTCTATTCTCTTTTTCCACCCGCCACTGTAGCGGCTTCAACTTCTTTTTCTTTTTGTCGCTGTAGTGGCTCGATTTCTGGTTTCCAGCCGTCGTTGCGGCTCAGTCCTATTTTTCCATGCGCTGCCGTAGCGGCTCAAAGCCCGATTTTCGTCCGCCGTAGCGGCTCGATCATTGACTTCTTGCTGCCGCTCGTCGGCTCAACTTAGCTGACGTTCATCGGCTCTGAACTTCACTTGCTTGCCGCCAATGCAGCCAACATTGCGGCTCGAAGATCAACTTCTGCTCGCCGTTGAATCGACTTCCTTCTTTTTTTCCTTTGGCTTGCCGCTGTTGCGGCTCAATTTTCATTTTCCATCCGCGGCGCATCGGCTCTACCCGATCGATATCCATCGGCTCCTTCCTGAGTTCTTATCCGCCGTAGCGGCTCGTTCTTATAATTACACCAGCCACCGTATCGGAAATAAATCGCCGAAGTTTCCGTTGTAGCGAAACGATCTTTAGTTTTTGCCTGCCGTTGCGGCTCCCTTCGGAAAATGCGGTTGTCGACGCATTCCTGGCAACCCAGCCGTTGCTGCAGATCACCTTCAACCTTTCTCAGCTGTCGTTGCAGCTCGTCAGGTCGTCGGCAAAAATATTCGTTTGCCTCCACTGACATGTTGGCTCTGAACTTCATTTCCTCGTCGACGTATCGGCTTCGATTCTTCTAACTAGGCCGATAGGCAATTTCTCATAGGCTTCGATTCTTCTAACTGGGCCGATAGGCAATTTCTCATACTTAGAGAAATTTTTGGAAAATTTCTCTGTCTGTGCTTCTTTTTCCTGCTGACCACAAAGGTAATTCTACCCTCTGTCAGCTGCTCTCCTTGGCCCATTGAGGCCCAATGCTGTAACCAAGTAGCTCTGATAGCAATCTGTCACGTACCCGCCCCTCTAACCGGCATAGAGGACGTGACTAACCGCTATGAAGCCAGGCAAACTAAGCCCCATGAACATAAGATATAAAAAAAATGCATTGGAAATGAAACATACACAGATGCATAATTCATTTAAACATACAGCGGAAACAAAATGCAGTCATTCACACAATAAGCATTCATCACGTTCATTCATAAAACAATACAGTTGCAAAGGTTTAAGCACAAGAATACTTATCTTCCGAAAAGCTCATCTTGCAACTAGCTATATGTCGCTGCAACGTTCCACCCAACCATAGGCCAGTGTGTTTATCAATCTCTCAGCAACATTGCCACCCCCGAGCTGGGCATGATTCCATGAGGAGTAAGGGGAAATTAGCAGGCTCACATGTAGCCAAGGATACACAACTCAGCCAAGCCAACACGGTTGGGTTTATCAGGTCAAGGTTACACAACAATACATAGCCAAGCCAACAAAGTTGGGTTTATCAGGTTATCAGGAGCTGGAAACGCTGGTTGCTAAGCTAGTGGGTTCACTGAAGAGCTAAGGATTTGCACCAGAGCTAGCCTGACTTCTAAGACATCCACACACACCCAACACAAGGAATCATCCCCTTCTTTGCCATGCAGTCCCTTAGGCCATGGCTTCCCTTCCAGTGCTATTCAGGGGGTGTAGAGAAGAAAGCCATCCCTCTAGCAATGCCTGTGAGGCTCCTGTACACACTAGGTTTATCAAGCACACTCCGACTCCATTTCCACTCCCAAACAGTCCAAAGACCAACCACTGTGCACACATAGTCAAACACAACAATTCACAGCTCTGGGATTTAAGGGAAACACCACAAAGCAAAACCGGATTAGGTAATACACAGCTCAGACCGAGCAGAATGACTCCAGAGTCGTTCTTGGCCCTATTGTGGCCAAAATGACTCAACAACAACCCACAACAGCCAAAATTCGTGGGGAAACCAGCAGCGATCTCTCAGCTGCGTGAGGGGAAGAATACCACCTGCGTGAAGAAAAACGAGAGCAAACCCCTGTGTGAAGATGGAATGACCGGATGGTCGGTTCCCTGCCCCCGTGAAGGAATGAATGCTACTGCCTCTGGCTTGCGTGTAGGCAAGGACTGACAGTCTTCCGCGGCTGCCCATGCAAACGTCTTCCCAAGGCAATAACTGCCCCCAACCAACCCTGGCAATTAATTCGGTGGTTGAATGAGACAAAGGATGGGTGAGTAAGACAAACAGGGTGGTTGACATCTAGATGGGTTCATCACTTGACACTTGGCTGTTCCCAAATGGCTCCCAAGGGTTAGACATACCCCCCCCTCCTTAACCTTAGGAAATCATGCCCTTTTCATTATTGTTGCATCGACATAGCCGGTTGTGGGTCTTTTTAATTAATTTTGCACATGTACGTGGTGTCCAACATTATAACGTGCTTGGCTAGCACAAAATACCATCGGCGTCGCCGAAACACAACACGACAATCAATGGTGGGGCTTTTGCCTATAGCTCCACACCATGATCCATTACAATATATACATCATATACATTTAATGCAAACGGGGTCAAAACCGGGGTGTTACACATTTCTCTACAGTATAAGGAACATTATTTCTGAACTAACCGAGTTAAGCCACGCCCTTTGATTATAACATTGAACTAAAAGCTTTCAAGTCTTAATAATCATTGATTTCCAATTACAACAGATATTATATCCGGCTACAACTTAAACAATCATTAGCAACATTTTCATTATATTGCTTCAATAGCTGCTTTTCCACATATATATTAATTACTTGCCACATTGACTTATATCAATATGCACCTGATGCCATTGTTACAAAATTCAGTCTTCCTTGTTACCATCGTGGACAGCCACTTAACCACTCATTCCTGAGTCCTGACGGCAAAATGGAATATCCTCATGAGACTCACTAAATATGGAAGATATGTTTTATTCATTGTTGGACATCTAGTTAATTGGACAATCATCTTGCAAGTCACTTAACCTTCAAGGATAGGCCTCCAATGATGGAACATTCTCAATAAACGAAGCCCAACAAGGCTGGATGCGTCTAATATGCATAATTTGCTGTAACAACCTTCAATTAGGGATGTCTCTTCCAAAAATGGGAGTTAGGGCACTCTCAAGGTGGTCAACACCCTCCAAATAAATAAAAAGCAACCCAGGTGTCCTTCCAATCAAAATATCCTTACCGGTAGTGACTATGCTGGTGTTTTTTCAATATGCTCCTGCTGCCAGGTCCTTAATCACACAGGAAATATAGATTTAGGGCTGCTGCTACAGACAGTCACTACACCTGCTGCTAGAAATAGGCCCATATCTTGAAGTACTGCTGTTTGAAACTTTGAAGGTGAAAATATGATTCTCAAACCTGTTGGGGCTGAGTTATAAGGGCTGGTGCATTCATGGATGAAAATACCAATAGGCCTGGATTTAATTCAGCAGCAAAGGACTGAATCTGTGGGTGAATGAGTCTGAAATTGTGTTACTTCTTCGATACTACAGGATTCAAAAGATGGAGCTATCTGAATTAGGTTTGTCACAAATTTTGGCCAGATTTGCCCTGAAAAGGTTTTATGATTGACCTCTCTGCCAGCTGACATACTTGGCTTTTATTGCTGCCCTGAAACCAATAACTAAAACCCTCAACAGTACCCTAGTCTACTGTTTCAGAATGCTGTTATACTGCTTTGAGATCTGAACTGGAAAATCCCCTCAAATTTATTACAGTGAGCAGAATTCCTGTGGCATTCATCTTTCTGTCATCGTGAATCTGTCATCTAATATTTCTTAGTTGCATGGGACAGGTTGTCTATCTGTGGCTACAGGACTTTGTACAGACCAGCCCCAAGGAGCAACAATCCATGGCAATTCATTCCTTCAAATTATCAATCCAATCCATACATGTGATATGCCACAATAAGAAAGCAGACCCCATAGTTGATACCAGATATGTCATCAAGTAAGCATGTTAAACCATGTGAAGAAAGGAGATCATATGATTTGCTTTAGTCCACAATGAAATCAACCAATGGAGATGAAAATGTGATGCCAACATAGGCCATCATGACTAGAACATTCTCACACCAAGGTAATCCAATGAACTCTACCAGAACTAGATTCATCAGGGCTATAAATCATTACCTCTTTTGTTTATGAACCAGTGGCAATACACCCATCAGCTACAGAGAGGCCGACAAAATTCTGAAGACTGAAACCAACATTTTAATGTCAATTAGCAGTCAACAGGACTTCTTTCTTTATTTCTGATGCATCTTATGTTACATTACATTACAAGTAATTTTCTAAATGTATCAGCTTCCTGAAATGTTCTCATTATTTCATTCCATATATTGACAACCATAGCTTTTGTGGATTTACACTAGAATGGAAAGTTTCGCTGCTTGCATGTCTTCACATAGTCTAAATTTTTAATGTGTTTGCATATTGTTTTGTAGGCATCCGTACAAAATGGGCAAGCGAGGAAAATGAAGAAATGTGCATGTAGAATGGATTGGTTGTTGTAGAGGTTCTTAACAAGTGTTGAACCTTGTTATTGTTTCAAGGAAATTTTGAAAGAAGGATACCTTAACAACTATAGAAAAGAGAAACAAATTGAATTATCAGTGGAAAAAGCTAAAAGAATTCCAGATAGTGATTGCTGCCCTCATGAGAACACACCTCATGCTATCTGGGTGAGGAGCCAAACAAATCGTGATAAGAAATACCTTGTCAATTGGTATCACACAAATTTTAGAGTGTGTGAATTTCCATGGTCTATTTAAAGCAATATTTGCAGGAATGCCATAAAAGTCATTTGGTTATATCTCCACTCAGCTAATTCATACCCATTACTTCATCAGGGTAACACATTCAACAACCCTCCCGAAATAAGTATAGAGCCCTAGAGCCTCAATGTAGATGTCGACACCACTCTTATGGCCACCGATAGTGTTGATACAGATGTTGAGGCTCTTCATTTTGCTAGAGAGGAGTTATTTAACTACCTACAATTGATTTAGAACAACCCTCCAACTGCTTTGAGCAATACCAAACAATTGATTGATATGGTTAAAAAAATGTTGGATGAATGCCCATGGTCTATTCATAGCAATATTTGCAAGAATGCCATAAAAGTCAATTGGTTATATTTCCACTCAGCTAATTCATACCCACTACTTCATCAGGTTAACACATTCAACAACCCTCCCGAAATAAGTATAGAGCCCTAGAGCTTCAATGTAGATGTCACCCTAGAGCTTCAATGTAGATGTCGACACCACTCTTATGGCCACCGATAGTGTTGATGCAGATGTTGAGGCCCTTCATTTGGCTATAGAGGAGTTGTTCAGCTACCTACAGTTGATTCAGAGCAACCCTCCTACTACTTCAAGCAATACCAAACAATTGATTGATATGGTTAAAAAAACGTTGGAGGAGGCCAACAATTTACACTTTATTGATTTTGACTTCTTTGTTGGGTTTATGCTCTTGATTTGTCTTTGAAGAGAAAAAAGAGTTTCCTTAGCCCTACATAGAAACAAAGAAGAAGAAAACAAAACAGTGGTTTGAAAATTGATTTGAATGTCCATGCATTTGAATATGAGCCATTTCAGTTTCAAAACCTCAACATGCAAGGGATGTCCTTGAGCAAACAATGCATTGCCTATGGTCCCAGGTTAGTTTCATAGATTGATGAGAGTAATGGGTTTATATTACTGTATTTAATAGTCATCATTTTTTAACATGTCGTGTGTTGTTTTTTGCAGAGGTGCAACAGTCTACAATGGGGGCGTTACTCCAAAGCCAAAGAGAGATGAAACATCATCCAACTTTTCCTGCCATGCTAGGTACATTTCATGTTACTTTCATATGTTGTGAAAGCAATTTATTTGAATTATTGTATCTTTCATATCTATGTGGTGTGTTCATGTTTGCAGAGGTACAACAATCCACTATTACGGTGTCAATTCAAAGCCATGGGGAGTTGCAACATGCTCAACTAGTTGACAAGTCTCCAATTGGTGATCTGCAAGGTTTGGAAAATGCTATGTTATCAACTCTTTGTGAATTACCCTTTTTCTAGGCATCGCCATTCTTTAACGTGTATATTGCTTTACACGCCATTATAGTTAACAATGAAAATTGCTTGCTATATTTCAGATGTAGGAAATTCTCATAGCGATCTTCCTCCCTACCAAACATGCCTGGTTGATGGCCAACTATCCAGCTGTCGATTTCCAAGGTTTGACAAATGCTATGTTTTAAACTATGTCATGGCGATTGCGATATATTTGCTGCGAGTATTCCTTTATTGGTGTTTTTGATGTTGTATTAGTCTTTCCGTTGTGCTGACTCACAACACTTTGCCAGGTAACTATAGAAGGGGAGGAGCATCATCTTCTGCCATGAGAAACCCACTATGGAAGGACTTCGGCTCTAATGTTGACCAATGAGCTATGCACATATTTTTTATGAAGGAAAATTCCATAAATATTGAGAAGAGCTTGAGACAATGATCTGTATAGTATTGTCTTCGAAGTCGCTGCACATGGCTTAAAATAGAGTACCTTGTTTCCGTACTGCTGGGTTGTTGTTACCATGCATAGACTTGTGCACTGTTTCATCGCAGACAGAAGACTTGTTTTGCCCTATGTTAATCATTTTTGTCATCACTCGAATGGTTCCACTTGTTTCTTAACTAGCAAAATTATAAATCCTACAATGGGTTTTTCATTCCTTGTCACAAATCAAAGATTCAGAATGCTTGTCGATATTTAAGGTTATTTAAAATGATATTATTTGTTAGATTGGTTCTTTTCATTGTGGAAACTATGATGCTTTAAAGGGTAGGTTATGGGAAATAGAAGTGTATGTTCCTTATGTTTTTTTACACAATATTATCATCTCTTTGTAGGTAGATTCATCTTCAACAGTTTTGTACAATATTGAGTTAGGTACCCTGTTGCTGCACTTAGACCACACCTGTTGAAGCCTCAAAAACTGCTCCATAACTGCCAATGGGTGCTTCCTGGATTCCTGTCTACATGCCCTAATAGATTTCTTTTGTTTTGATGTAGGAACAAAAGTTTTGTTATAGTCTATCCCTAGTTGGTGTGAGAAGGCATTTGCCACCAATATTAACATGCACCTTTCAACTAATTCATATGACTTATGCTTTTGCCAACTCGTTATTATATGCTAGCAATGACCAAGTATATGAATGAGCGAAGAGTCGAAAAAGAGCAGTGACCCATGCTAGGCACAAAAAAAGAGCTGATGACCTGCCACTTTATTGAGCTAGGGCTGAATTCCCTTATGAAATATGAAACAGAGTATTAGTTCCTAAATGAACTGAGATTATGAGGCAATGCTTTAGAACACTGTTTCATTCATGTATGGCACTTGATACTGTTAGTGGGTGTAGGGTGTTGGATTTGGACGAGCTTTTGTTTGAAAAGTTCCCTATCCAGGCCCTATTTTGGAAAATGGTATGACCAGTTCACCTTGTTGTCCTTGCCTGCAGCTGCTTAAGATGGCTATGCCTAAATCTCTTAGTATTGGTCACTGGTTATCATCAATTGTAGGCTTTCTGCAATTTCCAGGTGTAACGGGGGAAGGGGGGTCAGGTTACTATGGCTGGTTTGTTGTACTTTTGGAGCCTTTTACAGACTTACCTCTTGGGTGGTAATTTCTTTTTAGTTGGCTGCTGTTACATTCTCTGAGTTGAGAACCTCCTTAGTTTTCACTAATAGCTCAGATCCATAGAAAAACGGGCCTGGTATCCACGGAATAGGCATCAATCCCAATGTTTTCTACCCACAACTCATGAACTTTGATTTTTTGTTTGACAATTTTTACTGCAATTGATCACTAGCTGTCCTTGACTGTAAAATTCAGTTATTGATGAAATTAGGTTCCAAGTTGTAAGATTTGGTCTTATCAGTGACGCAACCAGTAGAATGGGCTTCAACTTGTCAGGATACTTTTTTCAGCTCTATTTATTTTGGTGGTTTCTTGAATTTTTACTATCACGCTGGCTCATCGAGGAAAAATGTAGTTCTTGTCTAGCCATCAGGACTTTACGTTGTTGCTAGGCAAGGTTGGCTTTTTGTTACCTGTTCTTTTACTGAGATATTGGATGCATCACACTTGAATTGGAATTTCACTCAATCTTGGATGTTATAACTGCCTAGGATATGCTATAGGCATTCCTTATTGCTGTTATCAAAGTTTCTACTTTGCAGTCCCATTGACCTATTTTGGTCATTCATGGGCATGAATAAAATTTCATTTTCATTTCATCTAGCTAAAACTACTGCAGTTGTATTTGTCATCTGTTATTATACCTGCGGAAGGCAAGGTATATAGGAATTGGTTTCTATTAAATTTTAATTGACTTTTAATTAATATACCGCCTACAAAATGTTTTTATATAGTTTTCAAAAGTTTTATAAAAAATATAATATTAAACTAAATATTGTAAAAATAAAAAAAATAAATTTTGAATTTTAAAGTACAAATATCTATTTTTTGATTTGACCAGAACTTTGACATGACAATTTTTTTTTTCTGGTTTTCACTTCATTTGTCAAAAATAAAAATTAATAAAAATTAAGTAAAAAGCAAATATTTACTATCGATCTTATTCTTCTAATCTCCTACTAGAACTCTTTAGTTCATGTTGTACTAAGAGTCTAAGAGCACTTTATTTCTTGTTGTACTAACAGTCTTTGTAGTAATAAAGAAGCATTTTAAAATTGTAAGATTTCCAAACTCTGAGGCTTCGATTCATGTGTTTTCCTCTGGCATAGGATATGGGGCACACATATGGCGAGCCTTATATATTGGACAGACTCGTCTTTAAGGCGACCTTGTCAGTTGTCAGATGCTTCCACCATCGATCATGTGCCATACATTAGCATCGGACTAATGCGGACATCCTCCTCCATGGCTCATTCGACATGATATGGCATCCATCGATGCTTTGGCCGGATTTTCAGGCAGTCGGCAAGTTTTAGGCGGTCGGCGGCTGTGGGTTGCGGGCTCGAGGTTTGGGGTGCGGATTCGCACGCTGAAGATTTATAGACGGATTTACTAAATCTTATGCCAAATCTTACCTCGTCCTACGTCGTCTACCTGCCGAGACCCCGCGATTGAACTGATAAAACCCCGCGATTGAACTGATAATGTTTTCTGTTTTAAGACGTCTACCTGCCGAGACCCGCCATTGAATTGATAATGTTTTCTGTTTTAAGACGTCTACCTGTTGAGACCCCGCGATTGAACTGATAAAACCCCACGATTGAACTGATAATGTTTTCTGTTTTAAATCTGGCTATTGGATTGGATTGATAACTTTTTTTGGTTTGGGTTGTCTTGGACACAGGCCGGTAAGTTTATCATACACAGTTGTTTATCCAAATTACTTTTAACTGAAACTAATTTTATTTTATTTTGCAGTGCAGTAATATTTGGCATTAGAAAGCAAGCCAGTAAGTGAGCTTCTCGGAAGAGCTGTAGAGGTTAGTAAATCTTGCACATACAAACTTCTGCACTGATATTTTATTGTAATCTATTTCATTGTCATGGCCATTCCATGAAATAGCATAGCAAGGTAATACTTCCAATTTCATGGTTTCTCGTAACAGTGGTAAAAGGAATGGATTTCAGAGTTTCTTTGACGATCTCTTTCAACCTGCGGAGTTGGAGTTGTTTCTATCACTTTATTCTGAATATGGTATTAACGATTCCAAATTTCCGTTTTGACACCTCTTATTTTTACAGTTCCATTAAAAAACCACTTATAACAGAGTCTTAACGCCTTTAGCTTCTGGTGGGAGTTAGTTTCTGGTTTTAGGTTGCAACACAGCTACTGTGGAAGAGTTCAAAACGTCAATTATACTCTTCTCCCAAAAATTTCCATTGAACTCAATTTTAGCTGTAGCAGCGTGAAAAGATAAATTAATAATGAATACATGCAGATTTTCCAATTGCCCCATTAAGATTTGTAGCACTGTTCAAAATTCTTGCCAACGCACTGCCTGGAATTAGTTTTTGCTATATTGTACAGTATGGGAATTGAAGGTATTCAGAATCTTTATGAGGCGGGGCCTGTGTATGGGAAGCATCCATCCAAAACATTACGCTTTGTAGAAGATGATGAGGTAGCTGGGAGTCCAGGAAATGAGAATGAGAACAATAATAACGAAGGGGAAGGGGCCCAACATGATTCATTTTCCTGTTGTTAGTCCCAAAGTAAAAGTGAATAAGGTAGACAATAAA
>LPNX010269915.1:420930-456828 GCA_001517045.1 Pseudotsuga menziesii | reverse complement strand
TATTCATACCATATCCTGTTGCTTACTTTCCCTAATATAAGGTACATTTCAAATCATAGTATAAGCTTGTACTAATCTAGACTAGTAATGAGCATGTAGAGACATGTATTTCCCCTAATCTATCAAGCAATGGTAATACAGGAATCACATACGATAATCAAGCTGAGCTCGTACTAATCATAGTAGTTACAGTAATGTTAATCATATTAGTGTAATAAAGCTTCATGATCCTTGAGCTTATGATATGTGATAGTTAGTGTAATCAAAGCATGTATTATGAGTATGTTATAACCCTAATCATTCATAGTAATATAATATCCATTTTCAATCTAATGGAAATCAAACATAGAAGCTCTGTAATACATCCTGTTTTAGAGCATACATTTTATATAAGTGATAGTAATCAGTCTTTAATCATTTGTTACTAGTTCTTTATGGCTCATGGTTCGTTTCTCCCCTCCCAGCCTGTTCGTGTCTCTTTGGGTAATACTAATCCAGCTCCTAAAACTCCTTACAATTAATGGACATGCAATCTACTAATAAGGAATCACATACATTGTATAAATTATCCTTTAGTGCCAAACATTGGGATCCTAATTTGCAAATATTTAAAAAAAAAAAAAAAATCACAGCCGTTGCTTAAGCGACGCTTAGCAACCTTCGCTTATCCGACATATTTTTTTGTCTCCGTTGCTTAAGCGACGCTTAGCAACCGTCGCTTATCCGACAGATTTTTTTGTCTCCGTCGCTTAAGCGACGCCTAGAAACCGTCGCATATCCGACAGTTAGTCTTTGTAGCCGTCGTTTAAGCGACGCCTGTGGGTGCAAAAGTTCTACAAAATTTTCGTGATTGTCGCTTAATAAGTGTCGGATAAGCGACGATTTAAATTCAAGCGATGGTTACTTAAGTGTCGCTTAACCGACGCCAAGTTTCCGATGCTTCAAAAAAAAACTAAGTGTCGTACATGCGACAGGGAAGTGTCGAAAATCCGACATGACGGCCGTCGGATTTTTGGTCAAAATGTAGTAGTGACATTGCATCACAAATAACCCCAATTCTACAGTCGCTCCTAATTACAATATTGTTGATGACTTGGCTCAATATTCCTCTGCCATGTCTACACTGGAAGTATTAAGAAATTTTCCTTCATAATGAAAATATTTGTTATCTGTTTTAGGTGTCGTCGACCCCTTTGATTCTAGTTTGATTACATTCGACTTGGATCAAGGAGAACCCTAGATGCCATCATTCGTAGCCTTCCAGGTTCTGGTCACTCTTCATAATTTTTTTATTCATCGATGCATTATCAATTAGGGTGTATCCACTTGCATTATGTACACCTTTGTTTGGAAGAATCTCGGATCTCCAATCTTTCAACCCTCAACCACCTCCCTTCGTTCTTATGAAGGAAATGATGCTCAACCACAAGGTGTTCTCCTGAATTTCCCCATTGAGGTCTCCAAAAAAACCATGTTGAATGACATTGAGGTTGTCATTGCCCAAGTATATTACAACCTCCTCCTTGGACGTAGTTACATGTATGCAATGTGAGTCATTTATTATACCATCTTCTGACTCTTGATGTTCCCCCATGATGGGAAGATCATGAGTATCGACCAATTGAGATATTACAATCCTAAAGAACCAACCACTTTGGAGGATGTCCTCCCTACTATCGACACCACCATCAACAATGTATCCATCCCCTCCCTGAATGTTAGTAGTCCAGGCCTATTTATCAACGCTCCTTTAATGGAAATCTTTTTTCCCTCCCACCTCCTCCCTCTACGGCTGATGTATCATATTTTTGCACCATCACATACAATAACTTTCCTACCTCATCGCGACCTAATCCAAAACCCCATCCGAAGACCCATGGGAATTGTTGAGGTTCATTTCCTGTACACATAATTCCCTTTCTCTTTCCATCCTCTTGAATTGTGAGTAAACCAGTCATGGCTATACTAAATCTTTCGATATTCAATTTGAACATTCCAATATGGTACCTTATCCACCCACCCCCACCCTGACACCATTGATTGTGTTGACACTAGTACAACCTGTTGAAACCATGTCACACCCACATCCTGGTACACAACCGACTACTTCTACCTCTAGTTATGTACCCTCTCCTCCCACAAAGAGTAGGGGCAAGGAACACAAAGCCCCATTAGTACCATGTCCAACTCGTACTTGTGCTTTATGCGATTTCCTCAATCATGTAACACAAAATTGTCCTAATTTTCCATTACTTCAAACCCACATGGACATAGTAGTTGATAGCAATGGCTCTCTAGTGATCAATTTACCAACCATTCCTACAATTAAGAAAAAATTGCTACAAAAAAACCACTCATGTGCAGTTTGTGGCCTATAGGGTCATTATTCCCATAATTTCCCAAACCAGCTCGAGTAATGGTATCTCCTCATAACTCTTTGCAAGAGCTCCCATGAGTCTGATATCATTATCCTTTAAGAAATAAACCCTTCATCCTATTCCTCGAACACCAATAACACCATTTACACGATCTCCACTTCCAGTGATCCTCCCCCCTGTTCGACTATGGAATATTCCTTTGATCTATCCAGGCACTAATTTCACAATGAAAGAGAGATCCATGAATCTATTTCAACTCCTAAATATCCTTGGGATGATCTGCACCATTTCTCCTTTTTCATCCATGATGAACGTTCCTAATCGCCACACAAATTCCTTGTCAAAGCAAAAACATTCATTCATAGAAGTGTTGATTGGTTCAAAAAACAAATCCCGACATCTAAATACTTTGAAGAAGTTAACATGGCCAATATCTCACAAACCATCAAATTCAGTATCTCAATGAAACCTAGGATAGTCGAGGATATTACACTCAGTGGTTCATGCTCTGCTGAGGAAGTCACCACCTACAAAAAAGGCTTTATATTGAAAAAAAGTGTAAAGAAGGATTTATATACCCCATTACGTATACCACTTACATTTCCAATATCATTCTTGTTAATAAAAAAATAGAACTATTCGTGTCTATACCGACTTCCAAGATTTGAATTTGGCTTGTACCAAAGACAACTTCCCCACTCCTTTTATTGACCAAATCATAGATGCATGTGTCAGTCATGAAGTCTTTTCCTTCATGGATGTTTTTTTTGGTTATAGAAAAATCGAGATCCGCAAAGAAGGTCAGCACAAAACCAATTTTACTACCCCCTTGGGAACTTTTGCATATCATGTCATGTTGTTTGTCCTTAAAAATGTTTGAACCAATTTTCAGCGAGCCATGATATTTTCATTGCATGACCTCGTTCACATTATCCTAGTCTAATTAAAAAATCTCACAACTCAATCTCGGAAGTGTTCCCAACATTTGGATGACTTACAACAAGTATATGATTTGATATCACAAATATAATGTCCACTTGAACCCCCTCCAGTGTGTGTTATGTGTCCTAGCCAGTCTCTTATTATGATTCATCATGTCCCAAAAAGGGATTACCATGGATCTTTTGAAGGTTCAAGCCATCCTAAATATTCCCCCTCTACGTACTATGTGATAATTGCAGATCCTTCAAGGCATGGCCAATTTCCTTCACCAGTTTATTCTAGATTATGCAATGGAAGTCCATGGATTATTACACTTTCTCTATACCAACATTCCTTTTGTGTAGGATGAGGAAGCGCAAGATACTTTTGATGAATTGAAACAAGCTATGACCTCCACTCCCTTGTTGTCTCCTCCCAACTTTAGAAAGGATTTTATCCTCTATGTATTGACATCTAAAAATGTGATAGCTAAAGCCTTAGTCCAAGAAGACGATGCTCTTTAAGAGCATGTGATTTATTATGTGAGCCAGACTGCCTTTATGTTACTCCCATGGAGAGAAATTAGCCCTAGTAATTGTCTTTTTGGTGCAGAAGCTACATCATTACAATATCATGAGCCAAACTTGAGTCATGGCCCATTCCAATTGCATGATTTATCTCTTGAGTGTATGCTTTGTCCAAGGCTATTTCACCAAGTGGATTGTTGTTCTCCAAGAGTACGACTTGGATTTTTCCACACCCAAAAGAACTAAAGCTCTGGCATTATCTTCCTTGATGGAAGACTTCCCATCATTTTCTACCTTGCCTCTGATCACAATCACTCTCCTTGATGAATTCTTATGCATCATCTCTACAATGTACCCATGGTATCGGGGCACCCTCCTTTACTTGCGCACAGAAATTTGGGCCCCATTTAAGTTGTGTAGGTAGTTGTTGCATTTGACACTAAGCTACTCAATATCTCCTTATCGGTGATGTCTTTTACCGCCATGGTGTAGAAACAATACTACATCATTTCCTCACCCATAATGAATCCAAACTAATCTTGAATGACTATCATAGTGAAGCCTATGGTGGCCACAACTCTAGTTTTGCTACCGCTCAAAATATCCTCTTCATCATTAGTTATGGCTTACCATATTTTTCGATTACGTTCATGTCATTAACACTATCACAGTTTCCAAATCTTTGTCCTAAAGGAAAGGAAACCTCCCATGCCACTAGATCTTGTCATCACAATCGGTCGCTTCTATAAGTGGGTGAGTGACTTCATGACCTGCAACCCTCCTTCGACCGTTGGCCATAAATATATCACTGTGGTTGTTTATTACTTCACCAAGTGGACTGATGCCATGCCAACCTTCAATTGTAAGGATGAAAGTGTGGAAATCTTCTTTTTTAACCATTTTGTCACTCATTTTGGTGTCCCCCTCTAGGTAGTCTCAGACCACGGTTCTCACTTCGAGGATGTTGTTTGGACGGAGCTTTCTGCTATGTTGAAATTTGAAGATTATTATTCCTCTACTTATTACCCTCATGGAAATGGCTAAGTTGAGGCTGTTAACAAGATCCTCAAAACCATACTCCAATGAATGGTGTACAAACAAAAGACCCACTGGCACCAATTTATCTTTTCCACCCTCTGGGCCTATCAGACATCGACTTAAAACACCACCATTTTTACCCCATTTAATTTAGTCCACTACGTGGAGTCAGTTCTTCCCATTGATTACTAGAATCCATCACTCTTCCTTGTCGTCGAGCTTCTACCTAATACTTCACTCTTGCAAAACACCTACTTATGATTGAACAAACCAATGAGGACTATCACACTTCTCTCCAAATGATCAAAGCAAGTAAGGCCTAGTCGAAGTCCCATTATGAATCTCACGTCCACCCACTCACATTTAACAAAGGGGATCTTGTCCTCGTCTATGATCAAGCCCATAATAGGACTATGAAAGGGAAGATCAAATACATGTGGTATGGCTCTTATGGAATCCACCCATGTCTCAGAAAGGGGACATACCTCCTCACCGACTCCTATGGTCTCATCTTTAAGACTCCCCACAATGGGCTCTACCGCAATAGATTCTATGCCTAAGCCGACCAACCTAGATAGCCTTGTATCATAGTTTTTATTTCTTCTTCTGCATCATTTTACCATGAGTTTCACTGTTTGTTTCCTTGGTTGTTCCATATGTATCATACATTTCCCTCCTATGTTGGTTTTGTTGATGGTGCAAGTACATGGTCTCCTAATCTTCCCTCAACTTTGTGGGTCTTTTACCCCTCATCACATGAGTTGATCCATATCAATGGAATGTATGTATGTGTTTCTACCAACAACCAGGTCAAGTATGATAGTGGACCTCTAGTCTCCTAATCATCTCCCTTCACTTGGGTATTCATTGCCTTGATGTCTTCTTATACCAATTAAATAACTGCTACCAAGTATGTGATCCCTACCTATTTAGAAATATCCTACGCACTAGACACTTGGATAGACATTTCGAATCCATTTCATTCATGTATGTTCCTAGCAGCCTCAATATTGTAGCAGACCAAATAGATAATGGTATTCTACAGTGGCACATTAATCATCGAATATAGGAAATAAATTACATCATGCATCATCATATAGTAATGCATACATATGTCATGTACATCATATATGGATATTCATCATCATAACAAGAGACTCATAAAACACACAAAAGGAAAAAAATATTCATCCACATACATTCATATCATAACATCATAATCAATACAGAAAGAGAAACCCCACAAGATTTCTCATCATACATATCATACAAAATTCCCCATGCTCAAATGCATTGGGGTGTAGCAACACAAGCTTCTAGTCCAAGGCAGCCTCCTCTGACTCATTTTCCTCCTCAATTTCCTCCTCCTCATCTGAGCTCTCCTCCTCCATTTGTATGTCCCCCTATGTCATCACTCTCACATACTTAGTAGCAACCTAAATCCTCTTCATTAGATATATCCACTCCAGAGGAGCTACATAGCATGCAACAATCATATTTTCATCTAGGTACTATCATCCATCATCAGTGACCCCCTCCAATAGACGCTCCACATCCAGCTATAGTGATTCTAGTGTAGTACTTCTTGGCCTCCTCTTCCTATGAGCCGGTGGATCAAAACCCCTCCACCTTACCCCTGCATTGCTACTATCCCGTTAGAGGATATGGTCGCACGTCTACGCATGCACACAGTATTTCATCAATATCTAACACATGTATGATGCATATACAACTATGATAGTAAATTCTATATGAATGAAGCTACAAAGATTCATGTATACATACTGTCATGTCCCGATACCTATCTAGGAGGTCAAGCCATCTACGGATCTCCCTAGTAGTAAATACCAGGATATGGATAGTCCTATATAAGGATAGGAAGTTGCTACCACTATCCAAAAATATCCTAGGTGAGCAAATGACATAACAAGCAACCTCCCTCCCTGATCATCATATCACACCACCATCTCATTTGATGTTCATTTGTCCCCCTATTACCTCAATTTGCATTCCACCAAGAAAATTGAACCCCATATGTATTGGCATGTTCATGAGCCCTCCACTCCATCCATACTGCAAACTTTCCCTTATGATACCACCATTCAAAGTACTACAAGGAGGCCCCACCAGTTTTCACTATTATTTTTTATCCCTGTCATCCATGATCCAAACCTCACCCCATTTTGGTCCATTGTACACTTCCTCCTTGCTTTACTAGCCATTACAGAGTTGATGTTAATCTCTTTTATGACTCCGTATAGAATGAAAATATTGTCCAGCACTCTTGTTTACTTTCATGCTCGTTAAACTATTTGAAAGGGCATCTATGTGGTATCATTTGTCCCTTTTCACACTATGTAGATTGATTAAAGAAAAGGACCACCCTAGAACCTTTTAGCTACAAATGGTTCCCTTTGTATCCTTTTATGTGTCACGTCCCCTCCCCACTACTCACCAAGCGAGAGGAAGCGAATCAACTTCTCTATTTATCAAACCGGGGATCTAGCCCCATCAACATGAACATATATGTGTTGAAATAAAAATACATATGCAAATGAAAAATGAAATCATATAGAACAAAATCAAATCTCATTCAACACATTCATAATGCTCATAATAATTCATAAAACAAATACATTGCAGAGTTAAATACAAGAGATCAATTATCTTGAAATTTAACTGTCCCACAACTAGCTATGTCGCTGCAATGTTCCACCCAACCATAGGTGAGATGTTCTCATCAATATATCATCTCAACTTCCACCCCCAATCTGGGCATGATTTCCACAAGGAACTAGGGAACAATAGATTCACACATAGCCAAAATACACACCAAGGTTCAGCCAAACCAATCTATAGATGGGTTTATCAGGCTGCTAAGGAAACAGAAAGGATGAATTTCTAAGCTAGTGATCCCAACTACAGAGCTATGGACACTTGCACAATATCTATCTAGCTTGGCCTCCACAATATCTACACACCCAACATAAGAAATTATGTCCTTTACTACTACACAATCCCTCAGGCCATACCTTCCCTTCCAGTGTTCTATTAGGTGTGCATATAAGAAGATTATCTAGCCCCTCTTGATATTTCTATGAGGTTCCTCTCTTCACTAGGTTCATCAGTCCAATTCTGGGCCTCTTCCACTCCTAAGTCTTACAGACAAAAACAAGGGTGCACATAACAACAAAATACAAATGTTGGGCATGAAGAAAAATGCCCTGGGAACAAAAAATGAAAATGGTAGATGGAAAACATCAACCCTAGGTGAGAAATCAGATTTTAGCAAATATTCATGGAAATTACAGGAGCAAATCGACCTCCTCAAACCCCCAAATCATGAATCTCTTCACCCATTCATTATGCAACACAAAAAACGGACTTGCAGCCATGAAAAATTGAAGGTAATTGGAGAAAACATGAGGGAAACACCCTAGCTATCTCTAAATGCGTGAGGAAGAAAAGACACGGGTAAGGAATGGATTGGGAACCAATTTATGGGTGTTTTCTTTCTCCATAAGAAAATATACAATTTTCCAAAAAAATCTCTTGCCCCAATATGAAATTGACTGCCATACCTCTTCCATTCCCAAGGGATTAACTACCTCAACCAACTTCTGTAAGAATTAAATGATTGGGTGCATAAGAAAAAATGGATAGTTGAGAGTTTATGGGTTNAATAATCCCCCCCCCCCCCCCCCCTGCTCGCCCTTATTCCTTGTGAAATAATGCTGCCATCTCTTATTGCATTGCATAGCTAGTTATGGGTATTTATTAAATTGAATATTTACATGTTGTCTCAATTTATAATGTCCCTGGATAGCATGAAAATCATATGTGTCGATTTGAATTGCCGGTACATAAAATGCTAAATCCATGATGGGGTGTTGGCCTTGAGCTCCTCACCATGATTTAATAATGCTATTTACATCATGTACAATTTTAATACAATGGGGTTAAAATGAGGATATTACATTATGCTTTTTTGAATATTGGGACCGTAACTTACTAAAAATCTCACAACTATGTTGTATTTAAGCTCTTTTTCGGCCCTATCATAAAGAAAAGGTCTTCGAACAAACTTGGTTTCATTCATGCTCATAAACGTATTTGAATGATCGTCCAATTAGTATAGGTTTACCGTTTTTCGGCCTAGTTGGGCTACCTACGGAAAATAAGTCTCTCTACCCCTTTCAGCTAGGAGAATTCTCCCTTGTACACTTTTACCATTTTTTGGACTTAGGAAACTATTTAACCAAAAAGAGACCGATTGGATTCTTATTCATATTTGCAGACTCTCTAAACATGAAAACACCATCAATCATTTACCATCTTGGGCTCGAAAAAAATCCATAAGACAATATCATACTTGCCACACTTATGTCCCTTATTTGCACTCCTTAAGCTATGAAGAAGGCACAAACAATGCCTTTTGGTGCCCACATATATTTCATATAGTCTCCCATTAAGATATATTTCCCCCATAGGGTCACCTTTGTTTAGAGTACTCTAGGATGAGTCTCCCTTGGATCCCCTAGATATCACTTGTCCAATACCTTCCCCAAGTATCTCCCGTTGCAATCATCCCTATGATACAACAACTATGATTCCCTCCCCATGATTCAGTATCATCTGTAGTTAGGTCATCCCTGTCGTTATACTATAGACAAAGCAATTTTGATTCCCATGTACTCTCGTTCCTCTGTTCCACATTCAATGTCATAATCCCATTATTGCTCCATATATTTGGTTTTCCATATCATGCTTATATTGAGGAAACCTCATTTCCTTAGTAGTTAAAGGTCTCCCTCTGTCAGTGTGAACACATCTATTGCATAGGATAGAACAAGTGGTTGTTTTGTATTGTTTTCATCCACATCATTGATTATTTCCTTGGACCACTTGAACGGAATCCTTAGTTCCTTTTGGGTCGGTTGTGTCTCATGTGCCTGACTTCAACTACATTATAGTACCATTGAGATTCATACAAGGTATTGATTCCTTCATTATTTGGTCAAAGACCCTGATTGTAACATGAATCTAGCAGATTGGTGAGCCTGTTTTGGGACCCATACAGTTTCATGTCCCTTGTGATCTTTGGGATGTGTTGGATACAGTGTTCGAAATCCTCTTGGTATCATTCTTTTTTATATATCCAGTATCAGGTGTTCTTTATTGTACCTCATAGATTCTAACTCTCAGTCATTGTGTCCATACATTTGTGTACACCTTCATATTCAACAAAGCATCAATTGTTGTGATATTGAATTCCAAGAGAATGACATTGTTTTTATTTACACGTTCTTCATATCAATATTTGTAATCAGCCTCCAATTTACACCACCATTATTTACTTCCAGTTGTATGTATTGATTGGCTCCCATTGTTTGAGCCTCCGTCCCCATTTTTATATTGAGACATTGATACGAGCATGGGTATGCCCGCCTCATCCATATATATGTCTGATATTATATGTACCTCATCCATTTTTCAGAAGTAATACAAATAAAAAGCAATTGCAGCCTAAAATAGGATCATCCAAATCCTCCATTGTTCCCTCTGGTTTCTCCGTCATTGTCACCATTTCTCCCTTGATCCTATGATGTATGTCCACTATACAATGAGCTACTCCCTTGACACATCAGGAGGAAATATACTAACACAAAACATTGATACATCATAATCCCATCATCATTTCCTCCATTTTCACCTTCATAATTAAATTCCTCCAAAATTGGTCCAAAACATCATTATTCATTCCTTCATAAATGCAGGGAGGTTGGGAATTTATTACAACATAACCCCCATTCTCCTAATAAGGAACAGAAAACCCTAAAATGGGAATGGGTCAAAAACCATGGATAAATACCATACACTATGAAAAACCATGGGTCAATAACATGGGTAAGAAAATCTTGGATTATCCTATAAATACATTGTGAAGGTATCCCCACAACAACTTTTGACATTCCTTTATCCATTAATTCCATAAATATTTCACTTCACACACATTTTGCAAAACCATCCCATGTTCTACGTTGAGTTCACTATGTGTAACCCTTGATCTCGCTCCCGGTGACAACACTTTTTAGAGAAAAATGGATACTCATATTGTGGGAGTTGTCAGATCACATCCTCAAATGGTTTCATCATCCCATCTTATTGAAAGGTATGTTACATTTATGTTTTACTAGTGAGGTCATAAAATAAAAATTAAATAGATATTTGTTTCTTGTTTTAATAGTCAAGGTTGAGCTCCTTTTTTGTACCATGAACTCTATCCTTGAATCCGGTTGATATAAGGTAGGTGCTTTTGCCTGTAGATGGAAAAACATCCCCACTACATAAAGTATCCTAGAATTCATTTGCAATAAGAGAAGGGTTCTAATTATGTTCTTATCACTTTTTAGTTTGGTATATTGGATATTCTAAGTGGTATGCACCTCTCTCTTTGGCATGAACCTTATGTGATAATTTAAGTTTGAATGACAATGTTTCTATGATTTATCATCTTTGAAGACTAATTCAAAGAAAAATTTTAATAACTCATGTCTAAGGAGGACTTAATAACTGTCTCTCTGTCACTCTTGCTCTATCCTTGGTTCATGTTGGTAAAATATCTCCATATTTTTGTTTTGTGTTGTTCTTATACCTTAAGCAAGGTAAATTAGGGTTTTATTGGTATATTCTTAGCAATGTTAGAGATAAATTCCTCTTGAAGGATCTCTCCATTATAGGACATGGGATTATTTTTTTCCTTAATTAGGATTTGGATTCTTTTACCTAGTATCGTGTTACTATAATTTTCCCTAATCGATAAATATTCAGTTGCCAAATTGGGTAGGGACATTGAGCGTGATCCATTATTTCCCTATGTTTGAGGACTAAGTTCATAACTCATTATATTTTCATTTTATCAAAATTCTCGTGTATATTATTTTGTAAAACTTGAAAAATATAGTATTGGAAAATCCCTAAAAATTAGGAAAATTTATATCTATATATATAAGTTGTGATTTGAAAATTTTGTGTGGATGAAAAGTGCATCATGGGTAAGTTAATGGTCAATTCTTCACGGTGTTCAATTTCTATGGTTGGACTGTGTGGTTTTCGATGACCTGTGCTTCCTAGGTTTTTTTTTTGTAGATATGTTAGTGTGGCTATTATAGGTATATTTATCATTTCATCTAAGTTTAAAGACCTAAATATTAGGTTTTTGGGACTAGATTTAGCCTAGGAGGGTTGGAAGTTCATTGGGAAATGTCATAACCAAGACCAAAATCTATTAACAGTGGTTATAGGGAACATAACATATTTGTTTTCAGATGTTCAGTTTTGATTTAAGCGCCCTTATCCATCGTATTGCATATTCCCCTTGCCTCCATACCTCAAGGTATATCTCATGCGGTATTTGGTTTTGTTTGATCAGTTTTTATTAAATTTTTGGATTAGTATTAATGGATACAATATTCTAATAAAATTAATAAATTCAAGTTATATACTCACTTTGAATATCTATTAAGTTTTCTAACTCCTACCCATCTCCAAAGTTGCTTATTGTAATGCCTTGTTCTAATTTTATTTTCACAAGCATATGAATGATGATATGCAATTATTATTAAAAGTGTTAGGTTCATTATTAGCATATGTATGAATTTTGCATATTCTAGATACATACCCACACCTCACACTCATTGTGCTAGTATACTTATTAATTATTAGTTATTTATACATTGAAAATTATTTAAGTGAATTGTAAATTATGTACTAAATTATGATTAATATATTAACTAATATTGTTAAACAAAAAAGGAAATCAAATTTTCCCTCGAAGAATTATTTTGGAACTAAATTCAACTATAATATACCAAGTTTGAATGCCTTAATTTTTATTCCACCCGATAAGTATTCATGCATTCCCAACACAACAAATTCCTAGAGAGATAGAAACCACCAATCGAAGGAATGTTGGGTTCATGAACACTACCAAAATATATGTAACCTAAACCAAGAAATGGATTCATGTCTTATATGTTGTCTCCATCTACTAATTTAAAAAAAAAAATCACTTTTGAATAGACAATAGTATAAAATCATCACATTGTAAGTTCAACAAATGTCCATTCAAATAAATATCACTACCAAGCACATAAACACTAGTTCAACGAGCCACCAACTAAGCTTGCATGGGTTATTACACATGGTATCATTCTTGGATAATCATGAAAAAAATATTACACATTTTGANGAGAGAGAGAGAGAGAGAGAGAGAGAGAGAGAGAGAGAGAGAGAGAGAGAGAGAGAGAGAGAGAGGGAGAGATTTTTCAATACAATATAAATCGGGTTGTTAATTGGAAATATATTTATCTACGATGGAAGGCCGACACTCATGAATGGAACCTATATCAACATGGAAATTCCATTGATGTGCCTATGTGGAATTTCACATCAATGATCAAGCATTCTGAATTGGACCAATTTCAAAAGATTTGGATAAATGTATATGTAATTTTTTTACTAGAATCATATTTGAGCATGATGGAAGATTTACCATATCAATTGGTGTGGGAATATATATATTAATTAAATAAACATTAGATAGAAACACTAAATAAATTCTATGAAAATGATTCTATCAAATTGAGTGAGCTCGCAGGGGTATATGGTGCACAAGAAGTGGTAATTTTTTTATGTGGTTGTACAAAAGGCCATAGCAATAACCTAGAAATACAAAGTTCTAAGTTCTAAATTCCCATCAGAATCAAATA
This sequence comes from Pseudotsuga menziesii, assembly GCA_001517045.1. NCBI lineage: Eukaryota > Viridiplantae > Streptophyta > Pinopsida > Pinales > Pinaceae > Pseudotsuga > Pseudotsuga menziesii. Next base: position 443,193 of record LPNX010269915.1, on the reverse strand, counting down.
AATAAAACCTCACAAGATATTATAATATTACATGTGCACCACATTCGAAATGAGTGTGTCCATTTGAATATCAAGTTCCCTACCAAATCAATAATCATGCATTAAAATGTTATCTTGCACAAGAGTCCATCATGCCTCCCTATGCATTGAGAAATCCTTCCGAACCGAGTGTGTGGGGTATATATTTTGAACACAAATCCCTTCATTTGGGTATGTAGACAAAGCTCATGTCCATGAAACATAGCCCACCATTGATATTAGAAATTAGCAACATCATTCCTCTAGACCTCTGTGGCATGATGAGGTGGGCTCGAGCATGAGGGATGACCCCTTCCATTTTGAAGTGAAACGAAAAAACAATAACCTAATAAATAACTTGATGTAAATAGAAAACAACGGAAAAATATAAATAAATAAAATAAAAACCTAGCAAACACATCATTTAAGATTAAATATGCCTACAAAAAAATCAATGAACTTTAGAGGAATCCATCTCATAGATGAATTTTTTGGTTTGATTTGAAAATTTAGGTTAATTTTCTGGTTCCATACCTAATTTCTCATAAAATTTAGTTGAAAAATGAAAACCCTTGGACAAGCAGTGCAATAAATGATGGCAATTAAAATATTAATGTGAATGAGACCACATGGATGATAATTTACATTAGACCATGTTGGCACAAAATGGAGACCAGGATTCTTGTGTTGAAATATTGTAACTTCGAAGAATATTCTATTGTATTTTATGATTTTTATTCGAAGATGTTTTATTCCTCCGTCAAGATGTTATTATTGTATTTGGTAAGAATAGAGTCATGAGGTAAAACCTCCCTTGTAATTTGGGTTGATAGAACCCTCCAGAAAGTAATATTATGTTGTTTTGAGTCTTGCTATGTAAGTGAGCCCATTTAAGTTTGTTGGGGCTGACCTAGTTAGTGCAAAAGTCAAGTGGAAAATATAAATAGGAGTGATGTGCTCCTCATTTAGAAACACAATCACTTCTATAATTTGCATAGGAGAGATAGAGAGAGACAAAGACAAAGAGAGAGAGAGATATCTACAAGGAGAAGGAGCACTTGTTTGGGGTTTTTGTCTTTATAGTTTTGATCATCTATATTTAGGAATTTTTTTTGGGTTTTCTTCTCATGGAGGGTTTCCCAAGATAAATCTGTGTCTATCTTTTGATTGTTTTTCTTTCACTGATCATGTATATTCTATTGCTGTGAAATTGAATTGAATACTAATGTTATCGATATTATAATATTGAATCTTAACATGGTATCAGAGGTAGCCTGAATAGGATAACTTTCACAAGGTGAAACTCTCTCTCTTCTCCCTGTGACAAGAAATTAGGGTTTTTTTTCAAAGCTAGAATTTTGGGAATATGATTACATAGAAATTTGTGCCTCCCTAGGGTGCATCTATTAATCCCTAGATCAAGTTTTTTTGTGTGGGTATATCTCCAGGAAATTGAAACCCTAGTTTCACTGTGGACCAAAAAACTGTAGAAAATGAGAAAACAAGAAAACTGCATATCATAATTTTGCAAGTTAATTTTTAGAGGTGAAAATTTGGATTCTCGAGAAACCAAGTGTACCAGACAATTCGACTCAACCAAGCACATATCCTAGTAAGGTAAGTTTTTAATTTCGATAAATTTGATTTTTTGGTAACCTCCTAGATAAGATGGCCCCAAACACTAAGATTAAGGATAAGCTAGAAGGAATAGATAATTTTCGAGCATGGAAATATAGGATTGGATTTTTTATTTAAGGTAATGATATTTCTAGAAACATCAAGGAAGAAGTTGTAGAACTTGAAGAGTATGAAGCTAATGAGAAGCACAAGAAATACCTAATTAGGTAAGTGAGGATCATTATTGATTCTATCAAATACCACTTGATTCCTCAAGTGTCATCCAAGGACACCCCAAAGGAGATTTATAATTCCCTAGCTAGAATGTATGAAGGAAGGAACATCAATAGAAATATGAATTCGATAACTCAATTGAAGAGTACTAAGATGTTCCAAGGAGAATCCATCCAAGACTACTTCACAAGGGTATCCCAGTTCAAAGATTAACTAGGATCCATTAGATACTCCCTTAATGAAGATGAGCTAGTTATGAGTGCTCTCAATGGTATCACTAGACCTTGGGATTCATCCATGCATATTATGTGTGCCAGATAGGAAATCATGAAATTCAACATTGTATTGGAAGATTGCATCCAAGAGGAGTCTAGATTAGCCAATAGTGAAGATCTAATTAAAGAAGATGATCAAGTCCTATCCAACCATACGAAGAGAGGAGTAATTCAATCTAAATTCAAGTAGGAAAAACACAATAAGTATCAAACTCCAAAGAAGTTTCAAAGGACAAGAAGAAACAATCCAAGAAGAAACTACTCCAACTTTCAATGTTTTAATTGTGACAAACTAGGATACATTGCTAGAAATTTTCCTTTGAAGAAAGAAGAATACAAGAAGAGGAACAAAAAAAATTACATCCTGCAAACCTAGTTGAAGATGAATATGAGGAAGAAGAGGAAGTAGGTCCTTGAATAAAAAAAGCAAAAGAAGAAGATGCAGAAGAGTATTTATTATTCTCTAGAATCTCTGGGTTTGTGATACCTAGTGAATCTACATGGCTTATTTATAGTGGCCCTTCAAAATACATGACGAGACAAAAGAAAACTATGTCAAAAAATGAAGAGAAGAACTCTCCTAAGAAGGTATCATTAGGAGATGACTATCAATATACTATAAAAGGAATTGGTGAAGCAAGCTACAAGATTGATTTCAGAATCACCATGAAGATGAAGGAAGTCATATATGTACAAAGAACTTAATTTCTATCTCAACATTAGATAAGAAAGGATATAGGTTTTCATTCATATATGGAAAAGTACCTATTTCTCCCAAAGGAAAATCAATTGAAGATGAATTTGTCACTGGTGAAGAAGAAGTAGGCTTATATAAACTCAAGGGAAATTCAGAAACAACCCTTGTTCATGAGACCACTAGCCCAAGTGAATGATGGCATTAGAGGCTTGCTCACATAAACTACAAAGCACTACCCCATGTGAGAAATGCAGTGATGAGTTTACCAAATTGGAAGATTGACCATGAAGGAGTATCCAAAGGATGTGAAAAAGGAAAGAATATCAAGAATACATTTCCAAAGAGTGAGACAAATAATAAAGGTACGTCGTAATTAATTCATTCATATGTATGTGGTCCAATTCCCTCCACATCTTTGAATTGTTACAAATATTATGTTACTATTATAACGAATCTTGTAGTTTCCCCATGAGGTGATCCTATTCAGGATGACAAAGGAAATGAAACCAGATTTGTGACCTACAATATCGATGACCTCCGAAATAACTTGGATGTCACTCCAGTCAAGGATACCGACACTTCAGACTTGGTGAAAACAAAGAGCCCAAGCAACATCCCTATGACCAAGAAACCCTGAAACAAGTAAAATGAATGAGTAGCCGGGGGGAAATTTGTGGAATATCTTAGTAAGATGGTTAATTCAAGTTTATAATGATCACCAATAAATTTCAAGCATCCAAGTGAAAAGCCCCAAATTTACCATATGCGAAATTGGGATCTAGAGAAAAATGGTGAAATTAAGTGAATTTGGATACTCATATTGATTGTTGGATGTAAGATTAGGAAAATAAAACTTAAACCAACAATACCCAGTTTGCAATTTGTGAAATACTCACTTTCCCTAGGGGGAACATTTTTCCCTAAGTAGCAGGCCAGTGCTTTGGATGGGAAAATGGAGCCCAATTGTGATTAAATTTTAAAATTAGGGGTTTTATTTTAATTCCAAAGTGGGTTTTAAGTTTTATATCTCTCCGCAAGATAGAACCTATAGATATACTAAATGAGGGTTTTAATATAATAGAATTATGAGCAATGAAGATACAGAAAATAAACGAAGAGAAAATTACCTGTGAGACATACATGGATATTGTAGATGAGTTGAGAAATAATGAAGAATTCCTATTTCCTGTTGAAATGAAATTTTTTGATGAATATCATGTTGTTATTATGCCACAACTAGTCACCCTAGCGCCTCCTTCATCCTGTCGGATCAGAGAAAAATCAAATGATCAGAAAAACAAATGAGATCTGCAAAATACAGAAAGGAAAGGGAGAGAAAAATCATAAAGAAAAATATACTCATTTATCCAAACACCCATGAGCTGAGACGAAGGTGAGTTTCCCCTCAAAAATTCCCTCTCTCTCCTAGCACACCTCTTTTTTTGTAGACGGGATGGGTAAAGAAGAAATGCAAGATGTTTCTTGAATAAAGATAGTATAGAAGAGTATAAATGCCAATAATGATATCATCAAAACATCCCCAAGATACATAGAAGGATAATCCCAGACAAAAATATATGTATTAAATTCTAGTTCCAAAAATCTCTTTATTAAATTCTTAAATAACTAGAGAGTATGTCCACATTCTAGCCAACTATCATATGACCGTCGAGATTAAAACATCTTTAACGGTGGAGATAAAATATATCAAGATCAATACATGGATCAAGTGACCAAGTCAACATGGGGGCGCAGTTTGGTCAAGGACGCCTATCCCAAGTCAGATTCACAATATAAGGTAAAGTATGAAATATAAATACATAAGATAGGTAACTTAGGGGATTAATTTACCCTAGGCCCCCTTATATCTTTCATGATATAATATATAACAGTGAAATACATGAATGACTATGATGAGGGGGCGCCCCATGGGGGGGGCGGGGGGGTGCTCTCCTCACCGTCTAAGCCAAATAAAAATTATCCAGACATATGCTGACTGAAACCTATTGAAGGATAGTTTGGGATGCTAAGAAACATCATCTGTCAAAATTCCAATCCATTTCCTTGACCGAGGAGGAAAAATTGATTTTTTAAGTGATTTCTCTAGTTCATTTTTTGCTGGTACAACCTCTAGAAAATGATAAATCCACCATAACTTTGTCTATGGTAGAAACTAGGGAAAGTTGACTACCATGGATGATATAGATACATATAAGAATGGTATAAGTGTCTACTCTTACCCCCTCAAACACTGCACTTCTCTAGGAGAACCCAACATAGTTCCCTTTGTAATTAAATTTGATCATTTAGCCAATAATAAAGTGATAATAATCATTTTTCAGGAGAACCAGGCTAGAATCTCAAAACTAAAACTGCAGTATTGGTCCTGGGCATGTCTGGAACAAATATAGAACATGTAGTATTTTGAGCCACTACCTTGGGAACCGTGTTTGCTTTGTTCAGCTGGGTTGACCAGGTGAAAGTACCCAAACCGAAGGTGAGAAACTGTATCCGTATCATCCTTTAGGCATTTATGGTAATAAATGATACAATGATGTATACAAAAAACAAACTTGAATCAATTATTAATAATCATAGTGACAAATAGTAATAATAATAAGGTGTACCTGTGCTCCTGAAGAATCTTGGAACTTTCTGGAAGTCTACTTGTTTACGCCATACTTACAAAGGGTAAAGAATGTCTTAAAAAAGGGTGATGATGTAACAACTATTAGTTTTTCATCATATAAACTAGCATTATGATGTTAGGATCTTTTCACTGAGAGAATAACAAGCACAACAATAAAAGATAAGCACATCACAAGAGACAAGAGACACAAAGAATTTTCCTCGGGGAAACCATAAAGGAGAAAACCCCGCAACTTCCTCAAAGATAGAATTAGCACAAAATGGTAAGACCCCAAAACAGTAAGATGCACTCCCGACAGCAGTAGTCTTGTTCTTGTCTAGTCCCAGTGTATTTCCTTCCTCACTAATGCGCTCCACTTGAGTAAGTGAATGATGTGTGTGATAAATAGAGAGGCTCACTCTCTATTTATATTCTTTCATTCACTTAAATTGCACTCAATCATGTCGGCCTCACTTAACAATTACTTACTAGATTCGACATCTCTAGGAGTGTCTAATAACCCTAGTGCCCCGAAACTGTGGGGACTTTAACAATGAATTGACATGACTTGTTTACATTATTAATCCTCCCAATCAGAACATCGGGGCATGACAAAATGAATCAAATACATAATAGATACATCCCAGAATAAACATCGGGTTACAATACATAAGATACATAAGTGAATACATTCCTAAGTTACAAATACATCAACACTCCCTCTTAACTAGGAAGGTATTCTTTCGACACAATTTTCAGCACTGGTCTTCTTCTTTGTATCAATAGGATCATCTCGTCATCTGCATCTCGAGTCTTCTGAGTCTTCAAGTCATCATCATATTCAATTAATCATCATCCTTAAAGTCTGTATCATCTCTCGATGATCATGGAACATCATCACTAGATCTGGATCATCTCTCGATCTGGATCATCACTACTAGATCTGGATCATCACTCGATTTATATCTCTTGGAGTCATCTTAACTGGATCTGGATCATAGCTCGATCTAGATATCACATGGTCATCATCATGTGTGTACTATCTCGTCATAGGAAGTTCTACAGAGCCAGCCTTCTTTCATGCTGCTTGTAGGCCTAGCCATCAGGTAGGTCTTTGCCTAGCACTTTTATCTGACCTACTCGTCAAAACATCATGCCCAGCACTTACATCTGACCCACTCGTCAGAAAGGCATGCCCAGTACTCACATCTGATCATGTAGTAAATTACAATCACTTCAGAAAGGCCCAACACTCACATTCACTAGCATGGTAGGCACATCTACTACCATCTATGAAATGGCTTTAGCACTTATGTCTGACCTACTCGTCAGAAAGGAATACTTCCATCCAGGCGGGAACAAATCCTACTCACAGTGATGAAATATTTCCATACTTTCATCCAGGCTAGAATCGCATCCTGCTCACAATGATGGAAGAATTCTATCTAGGTGGGACCACATCCTACTCACAGTGATGAAATATTTCCATACTTTCATCCAGGCAGGAATTGCATCCTGCTCACAGTGATAGAATATTTCTGCAGTTACATCTGACCTACTCGTCAGAAGGGCATGCACTCACATCTTACCTGGTAGGAACTGAATCCTACACCCTTGTCAGAATGGCCCCCAGTCCCAGACTGAGCTAACTGGTAACGGACCAGGTGCCTCCACTCTCCCAGAGAGTGGTAGTTTCCCTTACATCTGTCCTACTTGACAGAATGGCCAACACTCACATCTGACACGGGAGTAACCTAATCCTTTAGCCATGACAGAATGGTTCAGCCCTTACATCTGACCTACTCGTCAGAATGGCTATGGATCCTTAGAACTCATATCTGACATGGAAGGAACGAAATCCTCTCACCATGATAGAATGGCTCAGCCCTTACATCTGACCTGCTCGTCAAAATGGATTTGAATCTTTAGCACTCATATCTGACATGGAAGGAACTGAATCCTCTCACCATGACATAATGGCTCAGCCCTTACATCTAACCTGTTCGTCAGAATGGATTTGGGACTCATCACTTTCCCTTGGAGGAAACCTTGATCTGGAGAACACCAAGCTTCTCCTTGAAGTACTCGAACTTCACTCTAGCCAATGGCTTCATCAACACATCAGCTATCTATTCCTCCATCGCAACATACTAGAGCTTCACTGCTCCTCTCTGCACCATATCCCTGATATAGTGATACTTGGTCTCGATGTGCTTCAACTTGTCATGGAACACTGGATTCTCTAACAACTTCATGCAACTCTGGTTATATACAAGTAGCATCCAACTGGAGATCAAGTATATCGGACAGTAGCTTCCGCAGCCATACTACCTCACAACTAGTTGAACAAGCTGCGACATACTCTGCTTTAGCTGTACTCAGTGCCACACGGGATTGATTCCTGCTAAACCAAGAGATCACACCTGATCCCATACTGAAGCAACACCCTGAAGTGTTCTTCCTATCGATGGAACTGACTGCCCAATTTGAATCAACATAACCCTCCAGGTTAATCTTCTGATTCACATCGTACTTGAGTCCATAATCAACTGTACCCCTGCATGCTTTGCAACCATCAGGTGAACCTGTCTCAATGTGTTCACAGCAAAGCAAATATCTGGTCTCAGGTACATCAAGGACCCAATCATCTGATGATACATCATAGCATAAACCGTCTATGATGAAGCATCACTTAGTAGCTTCATGTTTGATTCCATAGGTGTGTTCATCCAGTCCATCATCCTGAACCTATTCAGGATCTATACTACATATTTCCCTTGTCCACACCTCCATGCCTAGAAAATAGTGCATCATCCCCAAGTCCTTCATTTCGAACTCAGCAACAAGCTTTCTCTTCATATCAGCAATCAACCCATCTGTACCTGTCACAAATAGATCATCTACATATAGTAGAAGCATCACTGGGTTGCCATCCTCAACCTTGTAGTAAAGGTTGGAGTCCGATTTACTCTCAGTAAAGCATAGAGTCATCAGTAATCTTCCCATCATGTCATACCATGTCAATCCTCAAGATATTTTGTAGTCACTCCCTCTAAAGCAAAGCATCACACTCCCTCTGTCTTTTGTGCTCTATGCACTGAAAACATTCTGTACCGGAGTGACAAGTAGCTTCCTATGCTACTAATATTCTATGTGACCATCTAGTGTATAGACTTGCATCTTCAACCTTGTAGAAAAGGTTAAGATCTTCATCAGGCTCATCATGTATGTGTTTAAACTCTTACTGGCTGCAAATGTCTCTTCGTAGTCTAGGCCTTCTTTTCATGAGAAGCCTAGTGCTATGAATATTTCTTTGTATTCCACGATGTTTCCATCTACTACATGATGGAACTATGAACTTCTCTTCAGGTCTCGATACTGCATCCTAGACATCATTCTTCTTGAACTGATCTTCCCTTTCTTCTTGGTGGCTGGAATGTTCTGCATCAATGATGTCACTGCATTCATCATATTATTCTTCATTTTGAAATGTTGTCACTTGTTCTTTGGAACAAGTCTTCATTCTTCTTTGCTTGAAGGTGATTCTGTATGCGGTCTTTCCTACAAGTCAAATGCATTTGTATGGTTAGAAACATTTCATAAGGAATATGTATATTGGCAAGTTCTTATGCATAAATATATGATCATGCAACTACTTTAGCCAATACAACATTCATCCATATCTCACTGAAACTTTCTAGATGCCTTCCATCTCTACCAGGACAATATTGCGATTGTGCACTAATCCAATATGTCAGCAAAGAGGTTTCATTCTAGATAAGTAGCAATGGAGAGTTGTATAGCACCATGAGCTACTTACCCATCACATGCATATTAGTACTATACTATCCTTAATGCAAACATCCTATCATGCATAATACATCAACTGAATATAACAAATGAATAACAAAACAATATCATGGAATTACAATTGAATACTTATCTTTATTTGTTTCGTGGGTAGACTCCTTGAGCCTTCAACTTCATTGTCTTCTCCATACATGATAGCATCATTTATTATCCAAATGCTAAGGTGGATAAGAAGTTCTTCAAGAGTTGAGATCTTCATATTCCCCATTGATTGAGGGATCTTCTTTGGATGGTGAGAGGTTGATCTTTAGTTGCTCCCATCTTCTCTTCTCTTCTTATGAGTCAAGCTTCTTCTTCTTCTCATAGTATGCTGAAATTAATCACTTCCTTCTGGCACACTTCCTCGCATGAATGAATCCCATGATCCTAGGAGGCCATTCAAGGTGGCCATCACCACTTTCGCATTCTTCACTTCTTCTTTTACCACTTCAATTTGTTCTTGATTTGAGAGACTCTTATGATTGCATGGTCTCTGCATTCTAGATCTTCACATTCTTCAACTGGTTTCTTAAGGTCATCTTCTGATGTATGTTCTTCCCTTAAAATAGCTTGGTCAAGGAATCAAACATCTTCGGTGTCTTTGGGGAGACACTTGTGGTACAAGTTGATTCGTGACTGAATTAGCAATGATCTTCTTAGCCTTGACCAAGTTCTTCTTGTGTAAGGCTTCTAGCCTCATCTCCCTCTGAAACTGGAACCTCTCTACTCATGTAGGTGTCCAATTCATTTTATTCGGAGAGATTGAATACTTCTATGCTTGGAATTTTTCAACTTCACCAAGCTTATCATCAAGCTGATGTGATATATCACTTTGAAATGAGAACCTCAAATGAAAATAGAAAAGGATTAGATCTTACCGATTTGAGATGTCGATCTTTGTTCTGGAGATGGCTGATCTAGGGTTTGTCACAGAAACCTTAATTTTCAAAACTTGGACTCTTTCAGATCTAATTGGATAGGCAGATAGATCTCTTCAAATGGAGTTGTCCAATGTACTCCTTTTCTGAAAACAGTGGAGGGAAGCTCCCGGAACAGGAAGCCCTAATTTTACAATTTCTTCTGCAGACATGCCTATTACTATTTCTGTGATATCTCCAAAATTGAGACTCCTCGGTGTCTGAAATTTCTCATCAGAATTGGTTCACTACTACATTTTGACCAAAAATCCGACGGCTGTCATGTCGGATTTTCGACACTTCCCTGTCGCATGTACGACACATTGTTTTTTTTTTAAGCGTCGGAAACTTGTCATTGGTTATCCGACACCTTAATAACTGTCAGTTAAGTGACACCTCAGTTACCATTGGATAAATATAAGGCGTCGGACAAGCGACATCAATAACCGTCACTTAAACGACGTCTATAACAATAAAACGTTGGAAAGGTGACAGGGAGAACCGTCGCTTTTTTGTAGAGAATCTTGTAGAACCATCGCTTAAGCGACGAAAATGGAGATTAACCGTCGGAAAATCGACATATAGAACCATCGCATAAGCAACGGAAATGGAGATTAACCATCGGAAATGCGACATGTAGAACCGTCGCTTAAGCGACGGAAGTGGATTTAAAAAAAAAAAAACTTCCAGATTGGGTATAGACCAGTTTCAAAGTGCAGGATTTTGAAATTAGATATTTAGTATTTGCATGGAGATTCAATGGTGTATATGAGGGTATATACTGTCAATAATACCCTGCTATTTTACTCCATAATAAGGTAATTTATGTTTGAAATTTAGGTTCTTTATGCTTGAAATTGAACGCAAATAATAAGTATTATATGTGCAAAGATTTAACAGAGTATATGTAGAAATATACTACCATTAATACTCCACTGCTAAGTTCTTATGACTTGTAGAAATGAGGTCTATCTAGAGATTTACAAAGCATTATTCAAAGGAAAAATCATCTTCATTCTCATCTTCCTCATAAGGGGCACTGGCAGATGGTGTATGAAAGATGGAAACCACAGGTGGTTGTGGTAAAGGAGACCCTGAGGCTATAGCATCATGCTTTGCAAGCATGCTTTGTAAGTCATCGTTTAATACAAGACCTTGTCGAAGAAGCTCCTCATCCCTGTGGTCACAATAAGCAATATGTTGTCAATAAGTCAAATTAAAATTTCAGAAACAAACTTAAAGAACTGAAATTAACAAACTGCATACAGCGCATCAAATCCCATATGTTTTTCTGCCTGCCACTAAACAAAATTTCCATGTAATACAGTTATTTTAATAATTAAATGAAAAACATACAGTACTGATTTCATGGATTTTATGGAGCAGAAAACAAAGAAAATCCTTAGACACTCGGACTCAAGCCAACTTTTATAAGGAGTTGAAATTGATATCAAACAAAAAATTATGTGGGTATGCCATCAGAAATGGTATTCATGACGTGAACATAGGAAATAAATCCCCCTTATGATAGATAGGCCATTTCATTCAATTCCATGCTAAGTGGTCATGTACTTTTTAATAGGCGACTGGTAAAAAAGGGAAAGTTGGACAAATTATATTAAGCATACTCACGAGGTTCCATTTATAAGCTGCAAAACTCTCCTATGATTAGTACGGCATTGTTCGATGAGATCTATTATAAATTCATCCTTAATGACCTGCATGCAAAACACCAAAATACATTTTAAAATGCATTCAACTATAATATCGTCATTTCTGCTTGCAACCATAATACAATTATGAATGCTTTAAAAGTTGTTTATACTGAATTTTATGAGAATTGCAGGTGGAAAGCAACATTGAGATATTGAAAAGATATTCATTAATTTCAAAAATATTATTCAAAGGAAACTTAAATACTTTCAACTGAACAAAAATCCTATCGCACTGATACACAAAGCACCAAAGATTCAAACCCCTCTACTTCAAACCAAGTTGGGTCAAGCAGTCAAAGCAGTTCCTCTACAGCAACCCAGATTGTTAGAGAGATTCTTTCTGAAATAACAGTGTGGTTGCAATTTTTCCACAACCTAAACCAGAATTTAAAGTTGAGGAGGCCGAACCCTAAGTCCCTATTTGGGGATTTAACAGACCTAAAACAAAATCTGAGTGGTCTGAGCCCTACAGCTCCAGTTTTGGATTTGCTTCCTTGTTTACCATGGGAGACCAAAAAGAGGAGGGACAAAGATGGTCTATGAGTTTCCTATAAGGGAAACTCAGGATGTGGCCAAGAAGAAAAACATTAATCCATCTCTCCTTCCACGCTTTTAGAGGACCCTGATACATTTATGTTTGATGCTCAGAAGCTACATTCATTTCCTTCTACATTGAAAGATGGAACATTATCTTGGTTCATGGCTTTAGGAGGAAGTATACAGTGCTGAAGGAAAGTGTTGCAACTTGATGCCTATAACACTTAACTGCTAATTTGACATCATAAGACAACATCTGAGAATGCAGGTATTCACAGTATGTCAGTTCTATAGGTAATTGCACTGTCCTCCCAGGCAGTATGGTTCTCTAATTCCCCCGAGCATCCACTTGAAATGTTGGGATATCGAAATAATTGCACACTAATATCCAAAGCCCTATGTACACATGTTAATACAACGCTACATAAACCTTGGGCAAGGGGAAACCATAGGATAAAACAGACACAAAAAACAGACACGAAAAAAGTCCAAGGAATTCAACACTTCATATCTACAGCTCCTAAAACACAATACAGTCAATAATGAATCTCCATTGATTCAACTTGTTGATATGCAAATTTTTGTTGCAAAAATAGGGTAAGCAGTAATCAATTAGTGAAAGTTTTAGTGTTTATTGCATTTATTATCGTTTATTAACGTTTCCATCATGCTTCCCTAACAATTTTGCTTGCTGATTTTTAATTAAAACTGTACTGAACAGCAGCTAGGAAATCCAGATTTAATGTTAAATAAACCCCATACACTTCACAAACAAGCCTGAGATCACTTAAGGAATCCCCCTTGAGGTCGGCAAAGCACCAACCCAAAGTGAAAAAGGACTAGGGTGAGGTGACATTGGTTCATAATCCTACAGTTTCCGAACTCCTCTTAGGTTTCCTATTAGTAATTTATGTTAAAATTTCAACTCATGACAGTAGATATCCACTCATAGAACTTAAACCCTACAGTGGAATTGGAAAACTTCTAAAACACCTATCAAAACTTTAGATCTACATAAACCAAAATGTTGCTCCGAAGATTCAAGAGTGTAGACACGAAATATGAAGGGATTAGATCATCCAACAGCAAACAAATGATAGATCTAAAAAAAGACAGGTCTAGAAAACCAAAACAGTGTGCTAAATCTGCAATCAGCCCTGCATAAAATAGATAACAGATCTATGAAGAAATCAGATTAGCACACTATCATCCTAACAATGAATAGAAGAAAATTCAGATCTGCACACTAAATCTGTAACAGCAATCACGAAACTTTCTATTCCAGCATAAAAGAAGATTACATACACCAAAATCAATGTCTACCAAGGGTACAATGCAAAGCCAACCAGCTTCTCACCAACTCATAAAGCAAAGCACTATCACTAGCAATCACATCTCGTAATATAATAACTATTTCTGTATGAAGTAATGTGCCTTCCACTTTTATAGAATAAGAGAGGAGGGGAGGTTACCGAGGAAGCCTCTGGAATGGATCACTTCACATGATAAGGTCAAACCCTAACCTAAGAGAGTGTGCCCTCCAGAAAAATCTTCCCCGACTAGAGAATCTCACATTATACATATGCTAGGGGTAGGTGGTTACATGAAAACTCGTGCCAAGCATCCTTCTCCAACCAACCAACTCAAGTAGTCTTCCTCATATGTGTCAAAGTCAAATAAGAACACACCCACACATACCAACTCACTAACTCCACATATTTTTAGGCAACAACTTTAATGCACCCTCCTAGTCGTAAGCAACTCCAATGCCAAAAATAGATGAAAAGTGGCTATGAGATAATTTATCATCATAAGACTCTCTCCCAATGACGTTTTCCTCTCACAACCAAACTCAAAATCTCTCCAAGCCACGGGTAAATAACAATTTCCACGTGATAACACAGACCATACTGATGCAATTAATGCTGCCATTAAGGCTACAACTAATGTTGTAAATGTTACAATTGAAACATTTATCAAAAGAGGGAAGGCTGAATGATAATGAGAAAAAATGGTGGGAACCTCCTTCATCTATACTAATCCATATAACTACTGTGAAGCTGACCTAGTCATTTAATGGAGCAATAGAGTCAATAAATGCAGGTCCGGTCCCATTAATATGGAAATTCAGCCAATTTTAATGTACTTCTACTGTACTTCTTTATTAGGGGTACAATCACCATCAATAAGCAGGCCAAATCTTGAAAAATGTATTTATTTTCTTTCATTTACATATAATAACTATTGAATTTGGATGTTTATAAGTTCTCCAACAACATTTTTAAGTATGCAATTTATTTTTCAATTCATACATTATATGTTGTCTACAGATTTCCAGGTGGATTCTTCCAGTGGTTTGTCAGACCATTCCATTAGGTTCTCTTTTCTTTATTTCAAAACTCTATTTTGATTACTTATTTTGCATTCTTTCAATTATTTCTTGCACTCTTTGTGACATTTGAGAAGAGACTTTTCTTTTCCCTTTGGAATTCACAAGATCCAACTGAATGGGAGTTAATGGATTGAATCCATATTCAATGCCTTGAAAAGTGGCATGCCTATTGATATTGTATAAGCATTACACATTGCCAAGTTTTCTCCCGCATTTCTTGCTCGTATGCCATGTGTGCTCTTAACATATCTTCCATAATTTGATCATTTCTTTCAATTTCTCATATATCTAAGGGTGATCATTGCTATTGAAATTTTGTTCAAGTGTCTTGAAGAGATTATTCAATTTTGCTGCAAATTTGGGGTCTCTATTGCTTACAATACTCTTGGGCAACTAATATTCATAGAACAATAAGGAGGGTAGCAATTTGTCTATGTTGCTTGTGGTTCATTTTGCAGGGGATGGAACTTTACATTTTTGGTGCATCTCTCTATTACTGATAGAATTTGATTGTTTTTCTTTGAAAAGTTCATTTTAAAGCCCATCAATTTATACTGTAGTGGCAATAAGCTTTCAGTTGGCAATTTATATTCACAGTTATTAACTTAGCAAGTTTTGCAATTATTTAAGTAGTTTTCCATATCATTTTTCATGTTCTTCGAGTAGATATGTCTTTTGTTTCCAGTAGTTTTAAATCTCCCTACATCACTTGCCAGTGGATGATCCTGAAGAATTTGATATGAGAATTTGACAGCCTATTGGAAGGAAACTTGTTAGTGCTGCAAGATTCATGGATTTGCATTCATTGCACATGCAGACCTCTGTAGTGAAAGATTATTATTTGGCGAAGATGGCATATACAGAGCAGCTATGGGGAGGACAATTCAAAGTTTTTAAGAATAGGGCCACAGAAGTGATAAAGCACAAAACAGTAAGCTTACCCAAGCCTCTCAAGAATAGGAAAGAACTTTTACAGGGGAAAATGTTTAGTATGAAAATAAATGATATGAAGCATCAGTGGAACTGGAGGAAAGAGCCTTATTGAGGTAAGAAGGCTTTTGATTTGTATCCTAACCAGTTCCCCTGATGCCAATGATATTTTCATATCTGAAATACCATTGAACAAGAGAAATATGGAGAGGACAACTGCAGCTTTCAGACTCTCGTAACAAGGGAAAAGAACAAAAACAGGGGCCTAGAACAGCTACTTGGAAGTTGACTGGTGAACACTTGGCTGAAGAATGATTTTGAGAAGTATTTTCTCAGCAGTTATCCTGGTATAGTGAATGGAAGTAGAAGAAGAAAAGGGCAGAAGGTGAATTTTAGAAAGCATTGAAACATCCAAAGGATCCTAGTGGTTCAGGGCCTTGATATTTGGAGAAGTTGACTACAAATTTTGGTCATTATAGGACCATTGGGCTTAAGAAAGAGAGGGGTCCAGGAATGATGAGGTCAGCCCCATCATTCATCCAAACATTGCATATGTTTTCTCCTCTTTTCAACATAATGGAGGTCAAATATTTAATCGAGCATGTAAATTGAGAGTGAATCTAGTCATCATAAGAACAACCATTTTGTTTAAGTTTTTGTGCAAAACATCTGCTTGCAATTTGAATGCGAGCAAACTTATTTCTAATTGAGGCACAATCAGCAGTAGAGCATCAGTAGTGGAATATTTGAAAGACAAAAAAACAAATGTTAGCTTCAGCAGCAAAGTTCTATGCTTTGAGTTGCCTACATTCTTTGATGCAAGCTGAACCACTTGCACCAATGGACAACAAATGTAACTCAATTATCTTTGTATCTGTAAATATAAATTCTATATTTTTTGTATCCTGTTGAAATTTACTGAGATTAAACATGCCTAGTTATACTGCTAGTTGGCTTCTCTTTTGTCCACAATTAAGGATTAACTGTTAGATCATCTCTCTTTAGCGCAAGGAATATCTAGTATCTACCTCTTTCTTCAATTAAAGGGGGTAGAGAAACAAAAGTGAAATCATAGTTACCAAATAGATCATTTCTTGTTTTCCTGACTCTACTCTGGCCTGGTGCAACCAAGAGAGTTGTTAGGTGGACAGGCCCCCACCCTAGCATGGATTATCTAATTCTCTCTCGTAACCTAATTTGTCTATTATTATTTCACTCTGCCATGTTTTTGACTGTTATTTGAGTGTTTCTTTTAACAATTTGATTTGAAGCAAAGTAGGCTGATTTTTTTACCTTCCCATTGCATATTTACTTTCCCAAACCATAAAAAGATAGAATTAAGCATTCTTTTGTTCAATACTGAGTAAGGATGAAGTTCAAAACCTTTTGAGATGTTCTTGCCGGAACCAGAAATGCAAGTGAGATTCCTTCATCGTGAGCACATCAAAGTTTGTACACCCTTGGATTGACACTCGAATGATTCTTTTGGCCAACTTACTTTTCTGATCTATTTGGGAAGAGGTGAATGGTGGAGGGTCCACAATCCCAATCTTGCAGACTCGCAATCTTCACAATTCAACTTATGCATTCTTGCACCTTTTACTTAATCAACCAACCCATGAATTTGAAGAAAGAAATAGCAGACTCAGAAAACTTTTGATAAAACAGTTTTCCATACCTTGGAGACTGCTAAGAGCTACTGATGCATTAACCTTGGAACTTTTGCTAAGCAATCCAATGCAATCTCATTGGGTAGTCCAAGCAGAATGATGTCAGTTGGAAAGTGGAATTAGAAGGAGCAAGACTGTAATGCAGTTCATCTCCCAAAACAGAGACTTCAGAAGGTTTGCTGGTCTTTGCTAATTTCAAAACTGATGTTGATTCTTCGGCACATGATTCACCACTCTACAACCTTCCCATCCTGGTTGATGTTCAATATAAGAAATAAGTTAATACAGATTACACAAGGAGGAACTTTTTAGCTTCCCATAGGAACAGGCTATTTAGAATCATGGGTGTATCATGTGGTACAAAGTGTTATAAATGTGAATGAGGGAGTCATAGAAGAGCATGGAATGGGAGTATTTTTTACCTGGGAGGTTTCTTTTCTTTTTCTCCCACTTCCAATTCTTTCTAAGAATCAAAACTGAGATATTACAATCATATTGCAGATTTTCCCACCATTTTAACCCCTTACACCTGCCTAGAGCATTTTTACACCTAAGCTTCACTTTGTTTTTTAGGAAACTGATTCTTATTTTATTTACACAGGTTGTGAAACTAAGGAAGAAAGACAATTTTTTCTTGCAATAAGAAATGTTTTTTTGGAGATATTATCATATATTTAGTAGTATGCAAGTATTTAAGAGCTTTGTTGTGCAAAAGTTCAATCCAGTAAATGCCCTTAATTTGACTAGATAATTTAGCATAGACCCAACTGTGTAACCACTTTGCTTCTTTTCCAGAACATAAATGGTAACAAATTGCCCAAAAAACATTTGAGGCATTTCCTGTCAGGAAAATGCAGACAGATGCCCCTCCTGACAGGAAAACGAAAACATAGAAAATAAAAAAAACAATATGGATGGGACCACATGTATTATGTGAGGTTTTTGCAAGCAAACAAGCCCTAAAACAGGGGAAAAAAGCCTAGAAAATCCCCACAAAACATGAACATTACAGATTCTATTTCTTGAAGGAATCAGTTTTCACTCTTTCTTTCCACAATTTCAGTTGTGAGCAGATCAAAGACTACCCTCATTGAGGGTGTGTTAAAGTATTGCAAACATGGCAGGAGGGGGTATAGTAAGGAATAAGTTGTGCCTTTTGTTTAACAAACTCTTCAAGAGGTCCTACACCCAAGTGAGAACACGTTCTTTGCATGAACTGAATCTTGTATTTGATGGATAAATAGATAAACATTAGGCATGTGGAACAGTTGTCTTCACTTATCTTAGACAAAAGCAAGCAGCAGAAGGGCAGGCTAACAGATGTACAAAGCACCAAAACCCTCATCCCTGAGCATGTTCTTTTCCACGTCATAGCCCGAACCTTGACCCAACTGAATGCGCACCTGGAGCAATTGGCCCAAATCGGTTCAGCCTTTATATCCCAAAACAAAATGACGTTGCAACTTAGTGATTCATCATATTATGTCCCATTTTAGTTATTTGGGCCTTAAATAAGCCCGAGGATGTAATAATAAAAAACAAGAAGATAATTTTTTTCAATTGACGCGCATAAAATTATGTATCCATATTATATTGAGTTGGGTCTGAGAACTTCCAAAAATACAAAAGTGAAGCTTGGGGTGAAGGTTCAATCTCCTCCCCCAACGGATTTGAAAATAAGCGAGAAAAGAAAATACCAAAAATATGAGCATAACAGGAAGACATAAAGCAAACACCTTGATCATGTCCACGGGTTGAATGACACACGTCGTGAGCATACCAGAGGCTCCTCCATTGACAAATGGCTTCACTGTATTCCACACGTTGCCTATCTTGGGCTTCTCCCCTGCCATCTCTCTGAAGGACTTGAAAACCCGACCGATCTGATATTGCTCTCCTTCCTCTTCCTGAGACCTAATGGTGAGAAAAAACCCACGAGAGGTGTCTGTCTGCACCCTCCTCAGCAAGAAAGAAGAAGAATAGGCAGAGCTCTGACCCATGGTGTGCTGCAAAGCCCCTCTTCAATCTAAATCATGTCGAAGTATAGGGCTTCATACTTTTATATTTATTATATTACAATATATTACAAGAGGGAGAGGGCATAATTACCCAACCAACAGGTAACGCAGCACGTGGTCATGTAAACAAAAGCTCCGAGAAATAGTTATAATGGCCTATTGTGTGTTAAAATTAGAGCTTTTCTTTAAAGAAAAAACGCTATGCTTTGATATAAAGTATTATCCTTTAATGTAAAGTATTTTGAGTTTTCACCTAAGCGTCGGATATGCGACGGTTAGTTAAAATCAGAGCTTTACCTTAAAGAAAAAAACGCTATGCTTTGATATAAAGTATTGTGCTTGGATGTAAAGTATTTATCCTAAGCGTCGGATATGCGATGGTTATGGGAATATCCATCGATTAACTGACGGTTATGAGAATATCCGTCGCTTAACCGACAATTATGAAAATATTCGTCGCTTAAGCGATGCTGGTGGTTACATTTACAAAAAAAAATTTAACTTTGTGATTTTTGGCAGGTTTAAAAAGAGAAATCCACATGCTGTCGGAAGTAACCATCGGATTTTGGATCGAAATGTAGTAGTGGTTTCATCATTTGGGATTTATGATCCTTTTCCCAAGGTGACCTGTTACAAGACTGTTCAGAACAGTGAAGTTGTACGACATGCTACATGTCACTGGTTTATATTCTGAGCCTGCTCTTTAGAAAACAGAAATTAAATTCCGTCCCCTTTATGTAAAATCTTCAGGAATTCCATTTGGACCTCTGTATCCCAAGATATTGCAATTCTCCCCAAGTGTCCTATTTAGGGATTAATTCTAGAAGAGGGCAGAACCCTAACTTGGAGGGATCATATCTCCCATACTATAGTGAATCTGAGGCTGATTTTCTGACACAGTTTGAATCAAGATATTGTATTCGGCCCCTAAAATTTTCAGCTTCTAATACTTTGCCAATATCAGGATATAGCGAATGTACCAAAACTTATCAGTTGTAGTATTTAGGGTTTTTCTAACTCGGGGTCAAACTAGGGTTTGACTTTCCTAGAGTTTCACCCAACCAAATTTCTTGATCCAGGTCTCTAAAATTCAGCTTTTATGAGGAGAAAAATCTTGTGCTAGTCTCACTCAAAAATTCATCTTCTGTAGAAAGCCCTAATTTCCACATCGAAAACTGAAAATGCTCGAAATTGAATTCCGCTTCGACAGAAAGATGCACCCTTTAATGGAGAGTCATCCTAGCATACTTTTGCTGATGGATTGTGGAGAGAGACCCAAAAAGTAAGAAGCCCTAGATTCTGTAGCTACACAAAGTCTTCTTCTCAGGTTAGCTCTAATACCATGTTAGTTTTTCATCATATAAGCTAGCATTATGATGTTAGGATCTTTTCACTGAGAGAATAACAAGCACAGCAATAAAACATAAGCACATCACAAGAGACAAGATACACAAAGAGTTTTCCTCGGGGAAACCATAAAGGAGAAAACCCCGCAACTTCCTCAAAGATAGAATCCGCACAAAATGTTAAGACCCCAAAATAGTAAGATGCACTCCTGACAACAGTAGTCTTCTTATTGTCTAGTCCCAGTGTATTTCCTTCCTCACTAATGCGCTCCACTTGAGTAAGTGAATGATGTGTGTGATAAATAGAGAGGCTCACTCTCTATTTATATTATTTTGTTCACTTGAAGTGCACTCAATCATGTCAGCCACACTTAACAATTACTTACTAGAGCTGACATCTCTAGGAGTGTCTAATAACCCTAGTGCCCCGAAACTGTGGGGACTTTAACAATGACTTGACATGACTTTTTACATTATTAATCCTCTCGATCAGAACATCGGGGCATGACAACATGACTCAAATACATAATAGATACATCCCAGAATAAACATCGGGATACAATACATAAGATACATAAATGAATACATTCCAAAGTTACAAATACATCAACAAGAACAAGGTTTAGGCTAATGTAAATGAATTTTAACTGACTTTAAATTAGTGATCTATCATAATTATGCATAATATACTCTACCAAGGTGACATATGCATGACATATAGAAAACATGGGATCGATGTGTCTCACAAATGGATAAAGTACTTGGATATGCTTCCCTTATAATCTAAAATTTTTACTTTCACTTTATTTGCAATATAGGTCAACCTTCAATGGCAAGCTCCTTGGAATACTTTTGGGCTCCAGTACTGACAAAGACCCAAATTTTGTAAGCTAGTATCACCCTGATTCCATGTGGAAGAACATGAGTCGAACACTATACAAGGAGTGATTTCTCATCCTTTGACCACTAACCTTTTCAAATCACTTTAGATTTCATAAGATAGTATACATTCTACATGAGAAAGTTCCCTAGAAATCCTTCTAGGATGCAGTAAATAGCTAAAGCATAGACCCACTACCAACGAGCAATCCATAGCCCCAACAGGGTTGTCTCTCCCTACTGCACTTGTGGAGGGAATATTGATCCTTACATTATACAAGGAATTAGTGCTCAAACTCTTATCCACTGACTACTTTTAAAAATTTAACTTTTTCATCCCTTAGATATATATTTTATGCATTTTGATGCTTTAGTGTTTAGCAACAATGTTATGGTGGAGCACTTTTTTTAGCACTAAAGAAAACTTACTCTGTGAACCTGTTACCACCTAAGTTGTACTTAGTGGTTTTTATCAAGTGAGCCCGGTGAACTGGACAGGGTTAACTTGTTCAGAATTCAAAAGACCTATGGAAGTACTTA
>LPNX010269915.1:377243-420581 GCA_001517045.1 Pseudotsuga menziesii | reverse complement strand
AGGCCCCCGGTTGACAAGTAGGCTCAGTTCAGCCTCAGTTCTGCATTGATGAACTCTCCATCAGTTGATTTCACTTGATTCCATGAGGAATTTCACCCCCCTTGGGCTAAATGGCCTGCAAATTGTATATATCCAGGCACATCCTCCTCTTCCAAGCTAGTTAGAGCTGGGATTGAGGTGCTGCTGCTATTGTATTGTTGTAATTCTGCATTTGAAATAAAGAAAATATTTGGAGGCAATACGATGTGGTGCCATTACATGTGTGGATGATTATTGCCATTGTTTTACTGAGGTAACCTGTATCTATGGTCATTTTTTGCTAATTTCTTGTAGATATGTGGTTAAGATTGGTAATTAGCTTATTACAATATTGATAGGAAAGGTGTTGTTCAATAAGTTTATTGACTGTCACTCTCCTTTGATGCATGTTTACAGATCTAGATTTAGCATGTCCTATAAGCTTATATGCATGTTATCTTGAATCTCTTTGTATGTACTAATCGGATCTCACAAGTTTCTTGGCAAGTTCTTTGATTTCAGCTGAGTTGCAGGTTCATACTTTGGAGAGGATGCTGATCTAGTTTGCTTCTTCATTCTCTTCAAAACATTTCAAAGGAATAGTCCCTCAGCATTCCACCTGAAATGTCTACTGCGGATCTTCAAGGAAACCAGCATTTTTCTCCTCTTCTTCCTCCCTCAAAATCAACACTTTACCCGGTTACCTTTTCAGTTTATAGCTGTGATTTTATTTGGATCTGTTTCATCAAAGTAAAATATACATATATCTAATATTTCATATCTCACATCCTAGATCTTGCACTTAAAAAAGTATCATAATCATCCCAGATCTAGTTGTAGGGAAATTGTCCTTTTTGCATGAATTTGAAGGAAAACTTGTAGATCACATGCATTAGATTTCCTTTCGCTGTTAGAAATTTTAATATTCTGAAATATCAGTGCATTTTAATTGGCTGCACAAAAATCAAGTCAAGATCCCAAGGAATTCTTTCTTTCCTTGGTTCCTTTTCATCGGTTTAGCTAGTTTAATTTCATTATTTTTTGAGATAAAGTAGGCTGAACCAAAGGTACTCTTAAAGTGATTTGGGCCATTTGTTATTATAATTCACTCACTATAATTTATCAGGTATTATAGATAAGAAAGGAATCTGCTGTCCAAAGTGGCTTTGGGAGCGCTCAAATCCCCCCAGGGGTCTCTCTTTTGTCACATAATTTGTAAATTTTTTGTATAAACTGTAAGATATTGGTTTCAGCCTATATAAGGACCAATAAGGACTTATATATCAGTCCTTTGATATTGTAACTAGTAATAAATAAAATTTCCTTTGGAATAGGCTCTTTTGAGCCCATTCCCCATCCCCCCTGGGGGGATTCGCGTCGGTGCCATTTTCATCTTTTTTTTTGTTTATTTATTTTACTAGAAGTGATATGATTTGCAGGGTAGTATATTTTATATTGTTATTAATTCCATATTCCATATCTCACACTTCAAAGTAATCATAATACTTACCCCACGATTTCCCAAGTTACCCACAAGGGAAAAGAGATTCGTGGTAGGATTAATCAGAAAACCAGATTTGTTTAGTTATGCTATTTTTCATCTTTTGTTTATCAGCAATTTAAAATTAACCCCTCCTCGATTCCCCGATTGAGATCCACTTGGATCGAAAGAGGTTCTTGGAGGCTTTTTTTTTAAACAAGAACACATCTTTTAAAACTCATTAAAATTTACAAGAATCCAGTGTGTATGCTCTGCACTTGGCTGTGGTTCATTCGATCAGTCAAGATATATCAAAATCACTTGAGTGACTAGCGTAATTAGGACTCATTTTCCCCAATTAACAAACCATCAGGTGAAAATCCAACACATCGATCAAACCTTTACGATGGAAAAATACCCAAAGGAAGCAGGAACTTACTGAAAAGTGACCTCGGGGCACTGATCTCTGTCACACCCTAATGGCTGCGTTACAAACAATAGCCCCAGAGATTCCATTTCAGCACACATATTCCTTGCGGGTAGCCGTAAAGGTTTTGTTTTGGACATACTCCAAGTACTCTCAGGTATATCTGGAGTCCCCCCTTAGCCTAATTTAATCAATTCATACTTCAATTTTAACTTAAAACATAACAAGATGCAATCACAAAACATTCACTCCAAACACATGCAAGCACACTGATCTCTTTGATTTGACTCCATTATTAAGGCACTGGTCATTTTTGCTTCATATATATATTGTTTATCAGCTTTGTGCTTTCGTGTGTTATCTTCGTATCTTGTCATCTTTAATTGTTTGTAGTTAAAATATTCAAACTCCTAAATAATTGATTCAGTTTAACATCACCCCACTAAGAAATCATCCTTAGTAACTTAATAGGGTCTACCCCCCTTGGCTTCGTTAGGATTTGAGCCTAAATGGAGGAGTCAAGAACAAGGTGACAACCTTGACTCGAGACTTGCCCCCAAGGACACACCGAGTGGCTTGAATATTTCTACCACATGACCCAGGTGTGTGAAAAGGCGGCAACAGAACCCAACCACACTGGCCAAGCCACATACTTCATATCCAGATACACATAGCAACATGGAGTCTATAATACATAGGGGTCACAATGGGGAAAGGATATTCAATCTCACAAGTCTCAATCATTCTAAGTCATGGGAGAAAATCAAAGGTGAATGAACTAGATGGATGGGGACAATTGACATGGAACCAACCTAGCACTTATACGAGAATCGCATGAGCAATAGTCTTCACATAAAATTCCTTGATTAGTCATAGAACAAGTTGAAGCAATAATAAATATAAGAATAGGTCATTATAATCATCCTAACATGATAAGCATAGGTATCTGAAATAAATCATAAAGAAAAATTGAACCAAGTAAGTGTATCCCTGATCTCACCAGATATACCTGTCTCCAACTGATAAGACCCTCTACAACTTTGTGTACCAACTCTAATCTGCTTCTCTGATATAATGAGCTAGATCATCACCAAAACCATCTCAATGGATCACTGCATCTCAGTCTTGGTAAGGAAAATATTCTGAACAAGGATCTAGAATAACTGAAGCTGTATAGACACATGCTAATATCCCATGTGAAAATAGCTTGGAGTAGAAAAAAATACAATTCTATATGCTACATCATGGTATCCCAGTTACAGAATGTATATGTGATACATCTAGCTCCAACTAGGACAAGTGCTCTAATGAATAAAGTGCTTGAGAACCTCATAAATCTCTGCTTCGCAGCACCATCAGCAACAAGAAATCCAACACATCCATTATTCTACTTATTTTCCATGCATTACCTATTACCTACGCACATGGAAGCATGAAATACCGGATTAACATGCATGGAAAAAATATATGCATAAAAATAAGAAGATAGAAAATAAATGTTCAATGTAAAGTATTGAAAATTAAATTCTAATCTACTCAATTCGAATGTTTTAAAAGAAAAATAGTGACACTACTCATAAACTATAAGACTCACGCATACATCTGATAGAAGAAAAAATCAAACTATTGCTCAAATGTCCTATTCAAACTTACCTACTCTAACTGAATAGTATGACAAGTGCTAAGTAAAATCATAGATCCAATTAAACCACTTGTTGAAGGGATTGTTATATTTTTATCTATTTTAACAATATTATCTTAGGATCTTATCTGAGAGAATAACATGCACAACAATCAATCACAAGAGGGAAAAAAAACAAATATTTTCCTCAAGGAAACCATAAAGGAGAAAACCCCGCAGCTTCCTCAGAGATAGAATAAGCACCAACGACAGTAGTAAAACCCAAAGATAGTAAGATGATCTCCAACAATTGTTCTCTCTCTTATCCCAGCTTCTTCTCTCTCACTCATGTGCTACAACTGAGTGTGAGTGACTGTATGATAAATCAAGAGGCTCACTCTCTATGCATACTAATTCCTGACTTGACAATAACTTACCAAGGTCAACCTCTCTACGAGAGTCTAATAACCCTAGTGCCCCACAATTGCGGGGACTTTTAATCCTTAATCAACAAGGAGGGTTAACCTCTATGACTTTACATGACTTGTTTACAATAATGATTGTCTTGATATGAATATTGAGGACGAATCAAATGCAATACATGAAATACATAAGTGAATACATTCTAAAGTTACAAATACATCAACACTCCCTCTTAACTAGGAAGGTATTCTCTTGATAGAATTCATCAACACAAGTCTTCTTCTCTGAGTCATCATCAAATCTAGAGCATCACTGGATCTTCATCAAATATGGATCATCATCAAAGCTATATCATCAATGGATCATCATCAAAGTTGGATCCTCACTGGATCATCATCAAAGTTGCTTATGCTATCTTGATCAAATGGTTTTATCTCTCAATTCTACTCATCACGGGAAGTTCTACAGACCCATCCCTTTTTCCTGTTGGTTATAGGCCTATCCTCCACATAGGTCTTCATCTTCTTTAACACTTATATGTGACCATGGGCGGAACACATCTCGCAACCATGTCAGAAAGGCCTGCCCAGCACTCACATCTTACCATGGGAGGAACACATCCGACAACCATGTCAGAAAGGCCCAGCACTCACATCTAACCATGGGAGAAACACATCCTGCAACCATGTCAGAATGGCCCAACACTTATATCCGATCATGGGAGGAACACATCCCACAACCATATCGAAAAGGCTCAACACTTATATCCAACCATGGGAGGAACACATCCGGAAACCATGTTGGAAAGGTGCGGCACTTATACCTTACCATGGGATGAAAAAATCCCGCAACCAAGTCAGAATGTCCCAACACTTATATCCAATCATGGGAGGAACAAATTCCACAACCATATCAGAAATTCTTAGAACTTATATCCAACCATGGGAGGGACACATCCCACAACCATGTTGGAAAGGCTTAGCACTTATATCTGACCATGGGAGGAACACATCCTGCAACCATGTCAAAAGGGCTCTACACTTGCATCTGACCATGGGAAGAACACATCCTGCAACCATGTCAAAAGGGATCTAATTAAATTTGACCATGGGAGGAACACATCCCACAACCATGTATGAAGGGCTCTTCACTTACATCTAACCATGGGAGGAACACATCCCACAACCATGTCAGAAGGGCTCTGCACTTACATATGAGCATGGGAAGAACACATCCCGCAATCATGTCGGAAAGGCTCACGGAATCATCACTTCCCCTTGGAAGGAACCTCGATATGGAGAAGACCAAGCTTCTCCCGGAAGTACTCAAACTTTAATCTATCTAATGGCTTAGTTAAAACATCATCTATCTTCTTGTCTATTGCAACATACTAGAGCTTTAATGCTCCTCTCTACACCATATCCCTGATGGAGATATATTTGATCTCGATATGCTGTGACTTGTCATGGAAAACTAGGTTTTTCGACAACTTCACACAACTTTGGTTGTCGCAATATATACAAGTAGAATCCAACTAGAGCTCAAACAAATCAGATAGTATCTTCTTTATCCACACTACCTCACAACTAGCTGAAAAATATGTGACATACTCTGCTTCGGCTGTACTCAGTGCCATGTAGGATTTCTTATTGTTAAACCAAGAGAACACCCCTGATCCCATACTAAACAAGCACCTTGAAGTGGTCTTGATATCAATGGCACTTCCTGCCCAATCTTAATCAACATAACCCTCCAGGTTAATATTTTGATCTGCCTCATACTTGATCCCATAATCAACTGTACCCTTTAGGTACCTCAGAATATGCTTTGCAGCAATCAGGTGAACATGTCTTAGATCTATCAGAAACTAGCTCAATGTGTTCAGATTAGAGCAAATATCTAGTCTCATATTCATCACTTAAATAAAGGACCCAATCATCTGACGATACATCGTAGCATCAACCGAATCTGATGAAGCATCACTCAATAGATTCAGGTTCTATTCCATATGTTTGGTCATGGCCTTGCGGTCCATCATCTCGAACCTCTTCAGGATCTCTACTGCATACT
Source organism: Pseudotsuga menziesii (assembly GCA_001517045.1). Classification (NCBI taxonomy): domain Eukaryota; kingdom Viridiplantae; phylum Streptophyta; class Pinopsida; order Pinales; family Pinaceae; genus Pseudotsuga; species Pseudotsuga menziesii. The sequence goes on along the minus strand of LPNX010269915.1, from coordinate 414,542 downwards.
TCCCTTGTCCCAGGGAGATTCCATTCGCATTCTACCACACCTCCATGCCTAAAATGTAATGCATCATACCCAAGTCCTTCATTTTGAACTCAACAGCAAGCTTCCTCTTCGTGTCAGCAATTAACCCATCCTCACCCGTTACAAATAGGTCATCTACATATAGTAGGAGTATCACTGGGTTCCCTTATTCAACCTTGTAGTAAAGGTTGGAATTTGATTTACTCTTGGTAAAGCCTAAACTATTTAGGAAGCTGTCAATTCTTCCATACCATGTCTTGGGTTCCTGTTTCAAACTGTATAGGGATTTCTTCAATTCAGGCACATGAGTTTCCCTATCACGTGCCTCAAAATCAAGTGGCTGGTCCACATACACTTCCTCTTCCACTACACCATTAAATATCCATCTGGTGTATCTTCCATTTCATTACTGTAGCCAGAGCAAGTACTGATCTGATGGAAGTGTATCTGGCTACAGGTGCAAAATTTTCCTCATAATCTATTCCTTGTTTTTGGGAGAATCCACGAGCAACAAATTTTACTTTATATTTCTCTATGCTACCATCTACAACATGCTTCATCTTGTAGATCCACTTGGAATTCACAACAGACTTCCCCTCTAGTCTTGGGACAACATCCTAGACAACATTCTTCATGATCAATTGATACTCCTTGATCATAGAATCCTTCAACTCTTTCTTCTATGTCGCTTATTCATAGATAGGAGGTTCTTTATCAATGATGTCACATAATAGGGCTACATATCCAGAGTAGGACCTACTTTTCTTCCTTTATCTATGCCTTTCTTTTGGAGCCCCATATCTTTTTGCACCTTGGATAGCCTCTCGTACCCATGCAGGTTTCCTCTTGTGAGGATTCTTCTCCTAGGGTGGATCGTTCATAGTTGTATCTTTAATTCTGGGTACTTCTGTTTCTTCAGGTTCTTCATCAGGCCTCTTTTTGGATTTATTGTAAGCCAAGTCTTCATCAAATATACCCTTCTTCCCTAAAGCATCTAACTTTGTCCTGTTTTCTTTTGGAATGTGTATGTACACTGGACAACCAAATATTCTGAGATGGATGACTTCTATTTTCTTCCTGGAGAATACCTCTTCAAGAGTTTTGTTCTTGAGTACTCTGTGAGGAGTAGGGTTCCGTACATACACAGTTTTTCTAGCAGGTTCTTCCCATAGATGTATGGGAAGATATAGATCATGAAACATTTCCCTTGCAGCTTCCATAATTTTTCTATTCTTTCTTTCCGCAACTCGATTCTCTTATGGATTGTATGGAGTGGTCAACTCCCTCTTAATCCCTAAATATTTGCATAATTCTTTGAATTCATTTGATGTGAATTATTTGCCATTGTTTGATCGAAAGTTCTTGATTTTATTTTCAGTGTGGTTCTCGATCAACGCTTTGAACTCTTTAAACTTGTTGAATACTTCATCTTTGTTTTTCAAGAAGCATATCCATGTCTTCCTAGAAAAATCATCAATGCAAGAAACATAGTATACATACCCAGTAAATCAACTGCATGACATCGGACCGCATACATCGGAGTGGATGATTTCCAATATTCCTTTTTCCTTTCTCTCGCTTCTTGGAAATGTCTTTTTTGTTGTTGTTACCTTCCGCAAATCCTTTGCAGACACCGTCATGTTTTGCTTGAATATCTGGAAGACCTTCAACAACTTTTCTTGCAATTGGTAGTGCTCTATAGTGCACATGTGCAAGCCTTCTGTGCCAAAGTTCATTTGGATCTACTGAGTCATGGACCAAGGCTTGTTTTGGTTGGCCCTTTAGCTTGTATAATCCTCCCTCTTGCTCCCCAATCACAACTACATCATCTATGGTCTTTCCCTTTGGCCACATAAGAACTTGGCCATCTACAAATGCAACCGTCATGCCTTCTACATCCAATGCAAATATGGAGAGGAGGTTCTTCTTTATTCCTAGTACAAACAAGACATCCTTCATCTTCATATATTTTCTAGAGTCTAACTTGTAGGAGGATTCACCACTACCTTTTATTGTATATTGATAGCCATCCCCAAGTTTCACCCTGTGGGGTGACTCATGTTCTGATAATTTCACAAACAATTCTTTGAATCCCTTCATATGCTTGGAAGCCCCACTATCAATAAGCCAATCCTTGGTCCCATGTGTGATAGTTACCATGAGGGAAGAAATCAAAACATACTCTTCATCACTTGAAGAATATTCACTTTCTTGTTTGACTCTCTTCTTGGAAGGTTCATAATCCTCTGTGATAGTTTATTCTACTTTTATTGGAGTGTACTATGATAGATTGATCTTCACTTCCCATATTCTCTTCTCGAGCTACTATTCGAGCTTATTCTTGTGAGCTTTTCTTCCACAGTCTACTAAAGGTGACTAGCTTTCTTCTAGCACAAAATCCTTGAATGAATGAGTCCCATGACCTAGGGATACCATTAAAGGTGGTCATCATAATTTCTTCATTCTATACTTCTTCATCTATTTCTTCAATATTTTCTTTGATCTGGGAGACCCTTGTAAAGTATGACTATATGGTCTCCGCATTCTGGATCTTCACATTCTTGAACTGGTTCCTCAAAGCCATCTTCCGGTTTATGTTCTTCCCTTCAAATAGCTTGGTCAGGGAATCAAACATTGCTTTAGGTGTCTTTAGGGAGGACACATGTGGTATGAGGTGATTATTTATTGAATCAGCAATAATCCTCTTAGCCATGACAAATTTATTTTTGTGTAAGGCCTTAGCCTCGTCTCCCTATGGAACTGGAACCTCTTCACTGATGTAAGAGTCCAACTCATTTTCTTCCATGAGTAGAGAGATCCTATACTTCTAGGCTTTGAAGTTATCATCTCCCTCAATATTTTCATCAACCTTGGTGTGATGAGAAATATTAACTGAGAACCTCAAATGGAAATATAAAATATTTATATCTTACCAATTTGAGAAGCTAAAAATTGGATCTAGAGCTGATCTTCTACAGTGTTGGTTTTCTGGTTCTAGGGCATATTAGGTTTTGAATTTCCCAGAGTTATACCCAACCAGAAACCTCAATTTTTTTCTCTAAACATCTATTTTGAGGAGGACATCAATCCTATCCTGGGCTCACTCAAAAATTCTTCTTCAGTGAAAAGCCCTAATTTCCCAATGATGTGGTAGGTCAAAAACTAAAGGTGCTCAGAATCAGATTCTACTTCAACAGAAAGATGTGCCCTTCAATGGAGGTTCATCCTAGCCTCCTTTTGTTGATGGATTGTGGAGAGAGACCCAAAAATTAAGAAGCCCTAGATTCCGTAGCTACACAGTGTCTTTTTCTTAGGTTAGCTCTGATACCATGTTAGATTTTTATCTATTTTAACAATATTATCTTAGCATATTATTTGAGAGGATAACATGCACAACAATCAATCACAAGAGATAATAGAAACAAATATTTTCCTTGAGGAAACCATAAAGGATAAAACCCCACAACTTCCTTAGAGATAGAATAAGCACCAATGGAAGCAGTTAAACCAAAAGATAGTAAGATGATCTCCAACAAATGTTCTCTCTCTTATCCTAGCTTCTTCTCTCTCACTCATGCGCTTCTCTCTCACTCGTGCACTGCAACTGACTGTGAGTAACTGTATGATAAATAGAGAGTCTCACTCTCTATTTATTCTAATTCTTGACTGGACAATAAATTACCAGGGTGGACTTCTCTAGGAGAGTCTATTAACCCTAGTTCCCCACAGCTGCGGTGACTTTTAACCCTTGATCAACAAGGAGGGTTAACCTCTATGACTTTACATGACTTGTTTACCTTAATGATTCTCTCGATAGGAACATCGGGGACCAGTCAAATACAATACAATAAATACATAAGTGAATACATTCCAAAGTTACAAATACATCAACAGGGATGAATTGTGCTTTCTTGACACTTAATGACACAAAAATTCAAAGAGATCTTGGAATTATTGTAAAAATAAATTGAATCCATTTTGATTTGTTTTGTGAGAATGAGAGAAGGACATGGATAATAGAAAATAAAATCATGTCAGGGATGCGAATGATTTTTGCAAAATTTATCCATCAATATAGTGATAGGATCATAAAAATAATGTGAGTTCATTCTTTATGGAAGAATAAAATATGACTCATAATTCAGCCACTCCAAACAATTATTTTCTTTCTCCTCTACCCTACTAGGACACTCAATTCTATTCACTCCAGAAAAAATGGGAGAATCAAATGGGGACAAGTTGTAATGTAATGAAACAGAGAATGAGATCATTCCCATTTGATAACAAAAATGGAAAAAAAAAGAAATTTATTTTTATACGCCTTCTACATCAACTCGTAAGAAATATTTATAGATTGAAATATATTATTCATCAAATATTATTGAGAAGCGAAATAAAGCGCATTTTCTCCAATTATCTTACACTGCTCATACTCCTGACTAAAAATTTCAAAAGTAATACCTTTACTATAGCAAAAACTCATACAAGAAAACTTCAAAATTTTGAATGAGAGGGTGGGTTGAAAATATTCTCCTTGGTGACTTAGACTAATTCATATAAAAAATTGATGAGAGGAAAAAATTTTCACCACAATTCCAGAAATGATTGCAAGATTATTTGAAGCAAGGTTCATATCTGCATATTGAACTGACAAATCCTTATTAAGGATTGGATAAATAATTTTTTCAATACCATTAGGATGGGGATGTTCACTTACAACCGTATCATAATTATCATATGATTGACCTTCTACCGAGATATGATCAAAATTTGATTCAAAATAACTGTCAACTAGGAAATGAGGATCTTTCATGGATGTACAAACAAGAGAATAAACTATGGATGGTTCCTAATAGTGGTCATTTTTTTCTCACTCTTCTTCAAGTAATGATGCTAAGTTTATAAGAAGTCCCCATTATATGTCAATTCCAAGGTTATAATCCTGAAGAGTCTATATTTTTTCCTTATCATCATTCTCTTGCATTGAAGAGTCATTCAAAGGCATATACAATGTTGGCTTCGGAGAGGAGAAATCAAATCCAGAAGGAAAATCATTAGGAATTTCATCATTGTTTTCCTGATCATCTCCATCAACTTGATCCTCATTGACACAATAATCACCCAATTGTTCCTCTATATATTGTTTAATGTCTACACCCCACTCCACTATTAACAAATCGGTAAAAATATCATACCCAGTGATTGATCCTAGTTCCAAATGGTCAAACCATAGCTTGGAATATCCATCTAAAGAATCACCAAGGGAATGCATATAAACATCTTCATCTTTAGCACCCCAATATTCCATATACAACCCGACTATCTCAAAATATCCTTCAATAGGATTATTCCCGAAAAATCGAGGCAACCTTTTAATGTAATCATTTGGCATAGGATGAGGTGCTCCAAGAATTACAAATAAGTTAAAAGGAGAAGTATTTATTTTTTTCATAACTAATATGCTTAACATGGATGGGTGCCTAACAAAATTTGGAGAATCATTCACCAAGGGCTTTTGTTGGGTTGATACTTTCTCATCGACTCACTCGGGATGGTTAAGCATTATTTATTGCGCAGGTGAGGGAATTGGTGGTTATCATAAGGATTGAAATATTTATATACATACCCATAATCATGGTCAATATTATCCTCATACCAAGAATCTAACCTCCATATATCCCTTTCATTGATTCACATTCTAGGTTCATTTATGTTTTCGGTCAATTCCTTCCAGTGTGTGTGATTAATACATTTGAATTCATTATGATTTATGTGATTTGTTCGCTTCTTAGTGGAGTCGCGTTCTGGAGTCTTGAGGTGAAAAAAATTATTGTTCACCAATAGATAATGTCATAGGAGAGATACATATAATACAATGACCGTGGAAAATTAAATAACTGGAAATGCAACCACTGGATTTAAAACTAGATGTGATATGAATGAAAAAGAGGTAAACACATTCACAAAAAATAGAGGTATGTATAATGAACCAAGGTAAGAATCTACCTCCGTGAAAATGGTGCCAAAAATGTCGACAAAGAGAACAAGAGTAGATCTTAAGGAAAATTTTCGAATCAAGGTAGGCCTCAGCCTACTTGACAATGACGCCAAAAGTGTTATCTCAAATATTGCAGTTTCTTTATGAGGTGATCCTAATTAGGATGACAGAGGAAATAAAACCAAATTCATGACCTATGATATCCAAGACCTACAAAAGAACTCGTATGTCATACCAGTCAAGGATAGTGACACTTAAGACTCGGTGTAAACAAAGATCCCAAGGAGCATTCCTATCACCAAGAAAACCTAAAACAAGGAAAATGAATGAGTAGATGAGGAATACTCAGTGGAATATCTTAGTAGGATGGTTAATTAGAGTTTAGAATGATCACCAAGATATTTCGAACATCCTGGTGAAAAGCCCCAAATTTACCCTAGGGTTTTATGTAGAAATTGGTATCTAGGGAAAAAAGTGAAAAAATGAAATTGGATACTCGGATTGATTGTTGGATGTAATATTAGGAAAATAAAACTAAAACCAACAATACCTAGTTTGGATTTTGTGAAATACCCACTTTCTTCAAGGGGGGGCATTTTTCCCTAAGTAGCATGCCAATGATTTGGATGGGAAAATGGAGTTTGATTGTGATGAAACTTTAAACTTAAGGGTATTATGTTAATTCCAAAGTGGGTTTTAAGTTTTATAGATCTTCTCAATATAGAACCTATATATCTACAAAAAGAGGGTTTTAATATAATAGAATGATGAGTAATGAAGATACATAAAATAAAGGAAGAGAAATTTAACTACAAGACATACCTAGATCTTGTATATGAGTTGAGAAACAATGAATAATTATTCTTTCCTTTGGAAATGAAAATTTCCAAGGAATATATTATTGTTATTTTTCAAGATCCAATCACACTATCGCCTCTTCAATCTACTAGGTCAGAGAAAAATCAAATGATCACAAAGATGAACAGTATCTATAGAATATGGAAAAGAAAGGGAATACAAAATCACAAAGAAGAAGATACTCCCTGATCTAAACACCCAGGATCCAAGACAAAGGTGAGTTTTTCAACAAAAAATCCCTCTCTTTTAGTGTGCATCTTTTTATGCAGAGGGGATGGGTGAAGAAGAAATGAAAGATGTGTATCGAATAAAGCTCAGCATAGAAGAGTAGCAATGCCAATCATCATATCATCAAAACATCCACAAGATACAAAGAAAAATAATCCCAGAAAAAAAGTTTCTTTATTAAATTTCGGTGTCAAAGCTCATTTATTACAATGGTGGGGGGGTCACCTCTCTTAAATAACTAAAGAGTGTGCCCACATTCTAACCAACTATCATCCAATGGTCGAGATTAAAACATTCGAAAATGTGATAACCAAGACCACAATCTATTGATGGTTGTTATAGGGCACATAATATATTTGTTTTCACATGTTCAGGTTTGATTTAAGCCCCATTATCCATCCTATTTCATATCCCCCTTGCCTCCATACCTCAAGGTATATATCATGTGGAAGTTGGGTTTCTTTAATCGTTTTTATTAATTTTTTGGACTAGTATTAATGGCTACAATCTTATAATAACAATAAGAAATTCAAGTTATATAATTTATTTGAATATGTAGTTAAATGTTATTACTCCTGTTAGAACCCAATTTGTGCTAAATAAATAAAAGGGTTTCATACCCACAGGGGAAGAGAAAAGGCCTGCAAAATTTCCATAAAAAGAAACCTTCAAGGGCCTGTCATGGGCTTCTGAAATAGGAGGGAGCTTGAAGGTTGATAAGAGCAAAGAGACTTGCATTGGCCATGGTCCATCAAGTGAAGAAGAACCAAAGGTTCATATTCATAGACAATCACTCTTGTGTCAATCATGCAAGAGGAAAGAGACGACCCCCGTTAGAAGGATAAAAAAGGATGAGATGCTTTCGAATGATCGTGATGAGTAAATGAATAAGATCAATGATGGAGATCCATTTCATGAGTTTCAAACACACCACAAATAATCACATTCCAAATTCGTGAAATGCATTAAACAACGACAATTTCTGATGGTCGAGATCACAAGGATCTCAGATCAGCGGCGGGGATGGATTTCATTGATCTAATATTCCCTTAGGAATTAAGGTTTCAAAGTTCACAAAACACAATAAAGGGGAGACCTATTTGATGGTAGAGATCAGCATGGAGGTAGATCTATGGTGAGGATATTTTCTGCCAGCTGTAAGTGTGTGGAAGAAATCTCAGTTGAAAAGTGTGAAATCCAATAAATATCCCCTCTCTAGACAGTGGGATGGTAGGAGTGCCTAAGATCAATGTTGGAGGTTAAATCTCATAGGTTAGAGGTGCATGAGAGACTGTGAAGAGAAAGTGTGATAGTAAAAAAATCCAAAGGCAAGGATCACATGGCTTAAAACTTTTAGGTCCCGGATCTACGGATAGTATTTCATCCAGCTGGAAATATGCATGGTCAGATAAGAGAATAAAATAGTATAAAAAAATGGCACGTGGATCCATACTGGTTATTATTTTGAAGCATCGAGAAGCAAGGGTTCAAAATGTGTAGACCATGCCACCTTGGGGAAGCTTACAAATCAAAATTTAAATCAACTTGGTACATTTTTTCTATATTAAGTTGTTTTCTCATGGCCGAAATAGAAGATTCAAAGGCTTGAGACCTCAAATTTTAAGAAGCTGGGGAAGCCCTAGTAGATAAAGGCCCTGAGGTCTTCGATACTATCATACTAAATGATAGTGTAGAATCCACTCATATTAAGATAAATACTCTTCATTTATATGTAATCAATGCCCATGGGGTGTTTCATTCCTTTTTCCTTTATTTTTTTGTTGAGCAAACCCCTAGTTTCTGGAATTCATAAACCGGTACATAAGAAACTATTCTCCGTCTGAGGGTGTGATAATGGACGAGTCTAGGTCTAGGATGTTGTGTCCTGTAAATTCCCTTACCATACAAAACACTCTGTTAATCACTTCTGAGTTTACCTAGATGTCGAGTGAGTACAATGAACAAGATATACTCCAGTGTTTTCAGAGGTCTTTGATTGAGAAAAAAGAGGATTTTCTTGGAACCTGTTTGAAGCCAGAAATTGAGTTGTCAAACCCTCCATTCCCCATCAATTTTGACCTATTTAATGAAGAGACATAGTCAGTGATAACCCTAGTGAGCCAGTTCTTAGGTATGGACTCGAACCAATTTGTCACTGAACCTTTATTGAGTCTAATATTCACCCTCAGTTCAAGACGCTGGCAACATCAGGAGCATCGAGTCATCCTTCACCACACACATGTCTGCAATTTGATTAATTCTTAGCAAGAAGTATAAATTCCCATTTGATTAATTTTATTCAGTTAGGAACCTTCATGTTCCAATCCCTCCTCCTGAAGATGTTTTTGAGTTTCAATGATGACGACCTGCAGCTCTCGAAAATGGTTATGACAGAATACATGCACAAGGATTACTGCAAGTTCATGAATGTCCTCATGGTACCAGTGTATGAATCCCTCTTCCAAAAAAGGATTCCAAGGTTCCTTCTAGAGATGAAAAACTTGCTACAGTCATCCCCTTAAAGAAAAGTGGGAGATTGGTTTCTCTCAGAAGACAATGCAATGATCAGATTCTATGGGTTTACTCATCACCCATACGTCCTTCCAGTGTTCCTAACATTGAGGGTGTTTGCAATAGAGCTAATCAAGAAAAGGGTGAGAACCAAATATGAACACTTTCTAAGCTTCAGGAAGCTTGCAGATATTAAGTTTCTGTGGGAATTTGATCCTTTTACTATTAAAATAAAAGTATCCTTGTCAATGGTTGAAAGATTTCACAGATAGAAATATTTTGCGATGGAGGCCACAATTAACTACAACCCTCACCACATCATCTCTAATAGAAAGAAAGCAAATAAGAACAATCCATTTAGGCACGTTGAAGTGGCGGGGTTGGTGGAAAAGGAAAATTCGATGAAATGCCTTGGAGAGACTAACTCCGATGAAGATATGCCAGAAATTTCAATCTCCTCTACACCGGCAGGGGGTCCCCCCTAGCAAGAACTCTCTAGAATTGTGGCCATGGCCACACAGATCACCCCTTTTTCCATCCTGTCTGAGAAGGGAAATAAGAGAGAGTACCTAGAGGCCATGGATGTATATGAAGGGGATACAACCATAACAACCAATAAATAGGAAATTGAAGAACCTGATAAACTCATGTAGAGTGCCAAGTCTAAGGGGAGAAATAAAACTATGAAAGTTAAAGGTCCTCCTTTGAAATTCAAGAGTATGCATTCAGCAGTATTCCTAAGGAGGCAGTAAGTAAGTACATGTATAAAGCTGAGATGCTGGATAAATATAGAGAATCTCATGAAAAATCCTTTGAAGAAAGATTGAAGTTATGTGATGAAGTGAACAAATTGCCATGCCAAAGTACAACTTTGGAAATTGTCAGAGACCCGACTAGGGGCACGTTGAATTTGGCCATGATCATAGGAGACAAAGTAGCTGATCTAAAGGTAGATCCAAAAAGGGTCCCCAAAACCAACATGATTCACTTACACCAAGGGATAAGTGACTTCATGTACACTAATTTGCTCCAAGATTCCTTTCAAATATCCAAACTAATAGCCACTAAGAAAAGAGTTGAAGAGATGCTCTAAAAGGAAAAGGTGGAGAACAAGGCTTACCATACCTAGATCAGGAAGCTATAGGTGGATTTATTGGTGGCATAAATCCCAATAGATAAAGGTATCGCCACATAAAGGCTACTAAAGGACAAGGAGTGTACAATCTAACTGTTGAAGAAAAATCTAGAAATCCCCACTACTTGGTTTATACAAACTATTGAATTGTATGAAATTGAGAACGAGAAGGAGGCCTTAAGAACCTATTTAATTGATTGTAAGGATAAACTTCTCAAATAGGAAGAAAAGGAAAAATAGTGGAATAAAGATATTGAATTATGGGTCGAAGAAAAATGGGCCTTCAAAGTAAGGAAGGTTGAATTAGAAAGAGAGTTGAAGGAATTAAAGGAAAAGGCTCAGGAACAGCCGATGCCTGTGGCTCAATCATCTGAGATATCTGGTGTAGACTCCCTCTCTGAAGCCATGTCCCAGGTTAGTATCAAAGCTCTAGAGATCACTGGCCTAATAAAAGAGACTCAGGATCTGATGGACATGGCTAATGTCAAATAAGGGTTGAGAAAGAAGGAGGAAGAGAATTGTAAAGAATTGGAGGATAAGAACAACAAATTAACAAAACAGGCTTCAGGTTAGGTAGCTCTTATAGGGGAAAAGCACATCATTTGGGACATGATAATATTAGAAGAAACCAAAGTATGACCATAGTTGGATTTTATCCAAGATAAGGAAAATGTTGTACAGGAAGCCAAAAAGCACATCCATACAGCACAGCTAGACCTAAACAAAAGGCCCTCGGACACAACTGAAGGGGCAATCAATTTTCTGAACAGTTTAATTGAAGAAGACATCAGATGAGGAAAAATCCAGGATAGAATTTTGGTCATCACATGGGCCATAAGAGTGGTTCACAAACACCTCCACTTAGAGATGGTTGAAGAAAAATGGATTTTCATGCGCAAGTAGGATGACGATTTTCCTGCATTGTTTAAACCTTTTGTTCAAAGGGGATCACTTTCTTTTGGGAGGAGAAAGGACCAATCCTATCCCAGAAGGAGTATCATGATAGATTGATAGAGTGTAGGAAAGAGCATAGGCAATTCGAATGGCATAGCCCAGTAGTTTCTTTCAGGCAAAACCGTGGTCAAAAAACTATCTAGTGAATTTGATTTATTATTTGATTTCAAGGTTTTGTGCACAAGGTTACCAATTCCTTCCTATCTAGAGAACCAAGAGCTCAGAGTATTGGTGGAGGAAATGGTAAATCTAGAAATGCTGGCGGTTAATAAATGGAAAGTGATTGAAACATTCGGTAGGGCCAAACATAGGCTACACCAAGGATGATATGCTTAGGCCGCAATCAGAACTGAAGATACAGTTATGAAGTAATAAGGAGGGACATGATTTTGAAGGTGTGGCATCTCTCAAGGTCCACCATAGATGTTATTCTCATCACTTTCTATTTTATGCCACCCATGGGAAGATGCCACGATACAGTTTGTTGAGAATTTGTTCCCAATTTTGGCCTCATTTCGAGGTTGGTCTCGGGGGACCAAACAATATAAATATTCTCCTCATTGAAGGATAAAGGGTTGGTTGGAACCTATTGTACTATTGTGTTTGTGATCTTTTGATCTACTTTCAATACAAGTTATAGCGCTGAATGCTAGTTTTTTGAATGCTAGAATTCCTGTGTATTTCTCAATTACTGTCTATGATTTTATTTTCCTTATGTACATGTGCTTCTTGTTATATCTTTACATTATTTTTTCTTCATGTCGTATACTTAGTGTATAATGGTTTTTAATTCATACTCATATGCTCTGGCCATTTTCTTTGATATCCACCAAACTCTTCTTCCAAAATTGGTGTACAATTCATCCCTACAGTGCTCTACACCAGTGGATTGTCATCATCTTGTGTTTCCCACCATACCCAAAACATATTGACCATGATCGAAGTACTACCTTGCTCTTGCAAACATTTTCTATGCAAACTGCTCTAATTTATTGGTATTTGTGACTCCATAGTGCGATGCATCTTTATCCTATTTTCAACCACCAATAATTGATATTCAATCTATGACAATATGTATGGCCTTGTTTTACATTTGTGAGAGATCCCTCTCTGGAATCAGAGAAGCCAACTCCCTTTCCTAAAGTGGGTATGCTATTACCTTGGGGTCCTCCTTCCTACAACCTTGGGTGTGATTCTGAGTGCTAATAAAATAGCATCATTGTCGGAGATGAAATTGAAGATAATATCTATGAAGAATGGCAAAGATTCAAAGGATAACAGGTTTTTGCAGGAAAACAGAGACCCTTACAAGTAAATAAGGTTGTGTATTTTTCCTGGAAACTCCACATTGTGACTGAGCTACATACAAAAGTTATCCTAGCTTCATGACGACTGTATACAAGAGGTAATTCTAACCTTAAAATATTTCCAAGTTTGGATAACCCCAATAAACTGTTTAGGAATAAGGGAAAATACTAGTTAGCTATCGCTCATTTTGAAAATTCCTCTACCCAAGAATTCTATAGTGTCCAAGATAACGTAGAGGAATATCACTTTGAAAGATCCCTACCAAAATCCAAATTAGAGTCAAATCTGAGGGGTTCCAAAGTGAAACTTGATAGGTTGGAGGCATACCTATTGGACTCTCTCTGGTAGAACCTTCAGAGGCCTGGAATCCTTGCTTTCGAATAATTTCAACCCTGTACTACTTCGGTGGTAAAAAATAACCCTATCTTTCAAATCCCTCCTATAGTCCCAAACCAACCTAGACCAATGGCTGGAAGATTACCCCACTAGAGCTTCCTATGATGTTACATGACCTCCCTCAAGGATACACCTAGAGAGTTCCCTTCTATGACATGGAGGGAAATTTCACTCCCCGAAAGCGCGTCGATAGGTTCAAAGACTTTTTGGACTTGGACCTGGAAGATGACGACGATGTGAAGATGAGTTTTTTTTTTGTTGAGCCTCTCAAGGGAGGCAAAGAAGTGGTTCAAATATTTTCCTGCTGGGTCTATTCACAAATTTGTGGCTTTCCAGACTACATTCTTTGAAATGTGGGATCGTAAAAGAATCCCCCTATAAGTCTTGTCCTAGTACAAAATCCTAAAGAAAGGTGGTTTTGAGTTTGTACATGTATTTTCTAGCAGGTTTATGAGGACATATAATTATATTCCTACCGACATCAAACCGCTAGTGGGTGATGCAAACCTACAATATGCCGACGCCTTTGACAGTCATTTTTCTATGTTGTTAAGGGGAAAAAAGTCAAAAAATATTCTTGCAATGTTTCAAGATTCCTTAGAGGTGGAAGCTAACATGATGGTGAGTGGGAAGATCAGGTAGAAGATGGAAATAAGGAAAGTCAAAGAAGATGGGCCTTCTACCTCTACTGCTTCCACTAACGATGTAAAGTTTGAAATGATGTTGAAGATGATAGAAACAATGATGGATAAATTATCTATGGATAATGGATCACTAAATAGGGAACAAAATGAACCCCAATTCAGGAACCCAAATTTTAGAAGGCCCAACCCTCCTCAACCTCCATAGATTAGACAAAGGGAGGATAGAAACCCCCGAAGCCTGAATTATTAGAAAATACAACCACCTATCCTAGATAATTGTGTTGATAGAGAGGGGGAAGAGGAGCCTTCCAAATATTAGATCCATCATTTCAGATATCTAGACTCTAATATATACCTCTCTCAAGAGGAGAATAATTTGTATGGCAAATAATAGGATTCGAAGGATCTAGAAGAGGAATCGAAATAGTATCAGCAGGGGTATCTACATGTTATAGATGAGTTCGAGAGGAATATTCATCTGAGGATTAGAGACGTCACTTTCAATAAAGTTAATATGAATCTCAATCAACCCTCCACTAGTCTCCAAAATGATGATAGATGTAAAGAGAAACCAAGGGAACAGGTTCCGTGCAAGGAGCCTGCAAATAAGGGTGAAACGATGAAGGAAGTTAGGCCACTAGCACCTGCCGATGTAGAGAAGATCATGCCTACTTTCAACTTGTAGACTGAAATTTCCAAGGTAAAAATATCTATTCCTTTAAATGAATTTCTAAGGAATAAAGAATATAGGCTAAGATAACCAGGATGGTTAAAGGTCAAGGATATTTTCAATCGGACATCTTGTAGGTGAACGATGATGCTCCCACTATCAGTTTTGGGTCCATACTAAAAAATGCAAATGTGGAGGAGGTTCCTCCTTTTTACCTAAGATTAAATATACACAACATGGTCATGCATAATTTTATGTTAGATTCAGGAGCATCCCATAATTTGATGCCAAAATGGGTGGTAGAGAGTTTGGGGTTTGAAGTCACTAGACCTTACAAATATTTGTACTCTTCAGATTCTAGAAAGGTGAATTGTCTCGGGTTGATCAAATATATGGTGGTGACTCTAATAGAATTTCCTTCCAAAACTGTAGTAATGGATGTGGTTGTGGAAGACATTTCCCCCAAGTTTGGTGTATTGTTGTCTAGATGTTGGACTTCCAAGTTAAAGGGGAACCTACAAATGTACATGTCTTATGCCACCATTCCTGTGATCAGAGGGATTAAAATACTGTACAATGTGAAAAGATCTCCATACGTGGTTAGTATCCAAGACATGTCGGATGATCATGGTATATACATTGTTGACACTAACCTCGTATTGTCCATTTTCTTCAATGATGTTTCTCCCTACAACCTTGAAATATCGACATCCATCAAAGAGGAGGAAGGAGAACCTACTAAGAGGAAAAATGCTCTGGAAATTAAGGAAAAGGAGGAAGGTCTTTGGACCTTGTACTTCGATGGTTTGGTCACTAAATTCAGAGATGGCGCAGGTGTCTTTATCATTTATCCCATCAAGGAAGTTGAAATCTTGTCTTACTAGTTGAATTTTTAATGTACTATCAATGTAGTAGAGTACGACGATTTGTTTTTGGAGTTACATGCTCTGAAATATAGTGGATACAAAAGGATACAGGTCATTGGGGAATCAAAATTTGTCATAAATCAAATAAATGACATATATCAAATCAGGCATCTCAGAATGAGAGCTTATATAAACAAAGTATGGGACATGTTTGGCAATTATTTCACTGAGCATGCAATCAGACTAGTCCCTAGAATTGAAAACGTGATCTTCAATTCCCAGCAGGTCGATGCTGGAAGATTCATATCCCCTATGGACGAAAAAAAAGAGCATAAAGTACATGTAAAAAACAAGCCCTCTATATATGAAAACTCCAAACAATAGAAATGTTTTGAGGACAATGAGAAAATCAAGAGGTTTTTGGAGTTATCAGATGAGTTTGCAAACACCGATATAGATAACGAGAACTACCTCCTTGGGAATCTTCGAGATGCTGAAGGTGGTGAAGAAGGGATTGATGAAAGTGAATAGTACAAGGATTTCGTACGGGGGAAGGAGATAGTGAAATTCAAGGGTAATCAAATTGCTAGAGGTATAATCCTCATGGAGAAGTTGTTTGACCAAAATGACGTGGCTAAAGATCCAAAGATGAAGCCCATGGAGGACGTTGTCGAAGATAAGAACATTGGGATCGAGAATCACTCAAAGATCATAAAATTGTCAAAGAAGCTGCATGCCGAGGTGAAGTAGGATTACGTAAATCTGATGAAGAAATATACTGATGTATTTCCATGGATCTATGAAGATATTAAATAGTATGACACCTCTATCATACAACATACCATTCCCATAAATCCAGGTGAAAAACCTTTTAAACAGAAATTGATGAGGGCCAACCCAAAATTGCTACCTATCATTGAAAAATAAATCAAGAAGCTATTTGACACCAAAATCATTGTGACACTCAGGTTTTCTAAGTGGGTTGCAAATGAGGTGCCAGTTATAAAAAAGAATGGTGATATTCGAATATCCATAGATTTCAGAAATCTCAACAAGGTTTCCCTGAAGGACAATTATCCTTTTCCCAAGATGGAACACATTTTGCGAGAAGTTGTAGGGTCTGAGAGGATTTCCACCATGGATGGTTTCTTGGGATACAACCAAGTGAAGGTACCACCTGAGGATCAAGAGAAAACTACTTTCACCATGCCGTGGAAAACTTTTATGTACGCCAATATGCCTTTTGGTCTCATGAGAGCATGAGCCATGTTTCGACGTGCCATCGACATAGCTTTTGCTGAAGAAAAGGAAAAATTTGTAGTGGTCTATATGGATGATATTACTGTATACTCCAAGACTGATAAGGAACACATACATCATTTGGAGAAAGTTTTCCTAAAGTGTAGAAGTTATGGTATATCTTTGAACCATTGCAAATCCAATTTAGGGTGAGAAGAGGGAAAATTGTTGGGACATATCATTTTGAAGGACGGTATAAATATATATCCAGAAAGAATCAAAACCATCTAGAGAGTTGAAGAGCTAAGAAGAACTTCTTAACCATTAACTCGATCCAAATGGACAACGAGATTAATGTAATTCCTAGCTTCTCCACATCCCCTTGGTATTCTAACATTGTATATGTGTTGAGGAATGTACAAGAACCAACATGGTTGAGCAAAATGAGAGCAATATCAATATAGTTGAAATATGTGAAATTATGTATTCTAAATGAGTACCTATATTGGAAGGACCCAGGAGGTATCCTTTTGAACTTCATGTTGGAGGATGAATCTTGATAGAACATAGAATAATTCCACAAAGGATATTGTTGGGGACACCACTCTTGGAAATTTACAACAAACAAGATCTTGAGAGTTGGTTTCTATTGGCCCTCATGTTTTTCTGATGTGTACAAAGAGATCACCAAGCTCCACCATTGCTAGGTTTTCGAAGGAAAGAGGAAACTTGTCCCACTTCCTCTTAACCCCATATCTATGGAAGCACCATTACAACAGTGGGGGTTAGACTTCATTGGGGAAATCAATCCAAACTCCTCTAGAAAAAATAGATAGATTATGATGGCTCCAGAATACTTTACCAAATGGATTGATGCAATACCCACCAGAAGGGATACCGATGAGGTAATTATGAATTTTTTAGAGGAAAACATTTTGGCTCGGTTTGGGTGCCTCAAGAGAATAGTAATAGATAATGTAGCATCCTTTAAGTCAAAGAAGATGATCAACTTCTACCATAAATATGACATCATCCTCAACCATTATACCTCCTATTACCCCTAGGGAAATGGGTTGGCAGAGTCTTCAAACAAAATCCTGGTAAGGATTATAAAGAATTTCTTGGAAGATAACAAGAGGGTTTGGCACACGAAGTTGAAATATTCCTTATGGGCTGATAGGATCAACCCCAAAAGAGAGATTGTGATGTCCCCATTCCAGCTAGTATATGGATTTGAAGTATTCTTCTCAACATCTTTAGGAGTGCCAGTGATGAGGTTACTGCAGGAACAACAAAGTGAACCAAATCACATACAGAGATGGATAAACTATATCATTGAGTTGAGTGAGTTTAGAGACAAATCCTACTATACCATGCAGATACATCAAGATAAAATGAACAACACGTTCGATAGGAAGGTTAAAGAGGAAAACTTTTCAATCAATGACCTAGTCCTAAAGTGGAATGCTCCCCACGAAAAATAAAGGAAAACATGGGAAATTTGACCACATGTGGGTAGGTCCCTACATTGTCATGGCACACAGAGGAGAAAGTTATTTCATTTTACAACACCAAGACAGGTCCTTGCTCGAAGGAGGTCCAGTGAATGGGAGATTTCTCAAACACTACTTGAACTGAGAAGAAGTAAACACATGTAATATAGCTATATATATTCCCCATTTTTCACTAAATAAGCATCAGAGGAAATTTGGGGTCTAAAATGGGCCTTATAAGAAAATACGCCAACAATAAATTTTGTGAGTTGAAATTCAAGAACCAATAGAATTTGAATAAAATGAGTCAACCATAATGGTTGAATTGACATATTTGTCATAAAAGAAAACTACTTTTTTTGTTCATATTTTCAACATATCTCTGTATTTTTTTCTCAAATTTCAAGCAGGAGAGCTCATTGGATGCAAAATTTAATTCCTCATCCAACGAGTACCCACACTGCATACTTTTGACGAACCCTTCTACTGCAAAAACATGATGATGACATCATCATCAAATTTTTTCATGTATTTCTTGTTTTTGGGGGAGTGGAGTCCGTCAAAAGTATGTAGTGTGGGTAATAATTGGATGCGAAATTGAATTCTGCATCCAACGAGCTTTCCCTCTCAGAATTTGAGTAAAAAGATAGGGAGATATGTCAAAAATACGAACACAAAAAGTAGTTTTTTTCATTCTTCCTCCAAAATTAATAACTATTATTTTATTATTTTAACTAGTATTTTATTATTTTCCTTAGGAAGCCCATTTTAGAACTCAAATTTACACTAATGAAGGTAGTCCTAGAAATGATTTGAAGCCCAAGGAGAAGGCCATAAGATCTAGGAGGATAACCATGTTTCTATTTTTTTATTTTTTTTGTTTACATGCACAGTAACACTCGCATATGTTTCAGAGTATGGAGTGAAGATTCCTTCCCAATCGATTCAGCACATGGTCTACGGGTTCTTTTCTACCTCACAGGAAGCATAGAATACATAGATGGAGCCACTTAGTAGCACCCAATTTGTGCTAAATAGAGGAAAGGGTTTCAGATCCGCAGGGGAAGATACAAGGCCTACAAAATTTCCATGACAAGAAACCTTGGGGGGCTTGTCACAAGATTATGAAATAGGAGGGAGACTGAATGTTGATAAGAAAAGAGAGACCCGCATTGGCCACATTCCACCAAGTGAAGAAAAACAAAAGGTCCAGAGTCATAGAAAATCCCTCTCGTGTCGATCATGCAAGACGAAAGAGATGACCCCTATCAGAAGGATGACAAAGGATGAGGTGCTTTCCAATGATCGTGATGAAGAAATGAAGTAGATCAACAACAGAGATCCTTTTCGTGAGTTTCAAATGCACCACAAAGTATCACATTCGAAATTTGTGAAATGCATTAAACAACAACGATTTCCAACGGTTGAGATCACAAGGACCTTAGATCAATGACAGAGATGGATTTCGTTGATCTAGGATGCCCTTAGGAATTAAGGTTTCAAATTCATGAAATGTGGTAAAGGGTAGACCTATTTGATGTTAGAGATCAGCACAAAGGTATATCTACGGTGAGGATCATTTCCGCTAGTTGTAAGTGCACGAAAGAAATATCAGTTGAAAATTGAGGAATCCAATAAATCTCTCTACTCTGGACGGTGAGATGGTAGGAGAGTCTAAGATCAATGGTGGAGGTTAAATCCCACCAGTCGAAGGTGTGCAAGAGACCATGAAGATAAATAGTAATAGTACAAAAATCCAATGACAGGGATTACATGGCTCAAAACTTCTAGGTCTCGGATCTATGACCAGTATTTCATCCGACTGGAAATATGCATGGTCACATAACAGAATAAAATAATATAAAGTCGGCTCATGGATCTAGACTGGTTATTCATTTGCATCATCGGAAAGAAATGGTTATGACTGTGCAGACCATGCCACCTTAGACAAGATTCCGAATCAAACTGTCAACCAACCTGGTACATTTTTTATATATTAAGTTGTTTTCTAATGGCCGAAATGGAAGATTCAGATGCTCAAGACCTCAAATTTCAAGAAGATGAGAATCCCTAGTAGATAAAGGCACCGATGTCTTCAATACTTGTTGGAAAAAACCCACCAACAAAGCCTCGTCAACAGGGGTTCTCACTTTTTTGATGCCCAACCAGCGCGATATCCCTTAGCACCAGCCCAGACAGGTTTCACCCTACCTAGCAACACCTGGAAAGAGGATGAAGTCTCACCTGATATGTTCAAGGGAGATCTATTGAAACCAAGTTTCCAGAAGTAAGAAGGAAGGATAGGGCATCTCCGACTCAACAGCATAATCATCAGACTCTTCAGAAGTAGTTAACTAGTATCACAAAATTGATCACTAATAGATCACTAACAATTTGCATAATTCACTTATCCATCACATTAGTGATATTCATTCATATAACAGATTCATTAAACATCCATCATTGACATTGTAGCACATAAATACAAGAAATAATTAAGAGACAAGATCAATTTAGGGAAACATCCGTCATGTCATATTACTTCTACGCAACAGATCCAAAGCATATACTACTTCTCCATATTAGGAGAATGATCACAACCTAAGATTCAATAGCTGGTTGACACAGATAGAGCTAAAGCTGCTCAAGAACAAAATGAAGTGAAAAGATCACACATAGTTATCATATCACAAAAATAGATTGATCGATTGATCTTCTACCTCAATGATCTGCTCTCTCCTCCCCTACAATTGCAATTATAATTCTATATATAGGCTTGAGCCTTTACATTCAAGGTCCACTTCTAACTAACTTCTCACAAACTAGTGACCCATATCCACAAAACGTGGTCAATCAGTACAAAATTGCATAATGAATTCCAAAAATGGTTATTATTCCTCCTATCGCACTGATTTGGTCCTGCGTAGTGTCACATGAGCTTGTGCAGCCTCTGAGCTACTACACAACTCACTTACCTAAAAACCCTACCAATAGTACCCCACCACATTCTTGTAGCTCATCCTCGAGCCACGTATGTTGTCCAAGGTGTCTTCCTCAATCCTAAAGAGATGAAACCATCACATATGCATTAGTGTGTGACTGTTTCCAAATTTTCTGACTCGTAGTTTGGCCGTAACTGCTTCCTTAAATGTCAACTACAGTGGATGTAAGAAAAGTTCTAGACTTATGCAACTAACAATTCCATCATTCTCTAGCTTCGATGAATACTAACCCATTCTCCATGTGTTGTCGCCTTTCGCAAAGTATCGATCAACCGAGTCTGGAGCCCCGTATCTGACCACTTGGTCCTTCCTTGTAGTCAAGCTCAGGCCACATCTATCCACTTGGTCCTTCTAGGCTCATCTAGTTTTTCTAGAAGGACCCAGTTCCCTTGTCTTGCAGACTTCTTCAAATGAGGCAGGAATTCTAGTCCCATCCGGATTCCATATGGGCATCAAAGTCAGCCCCTTGGACCAACTGGGAGAAACATAGCCAAGGATGACTTTTCTAGAGACTTCTATTCCCGTTGAATGCACCGATGTAATCACACCTTGGGTGTCATTTCCAAACAAGAAAACATTCTTAATCATAGGCTTCCCGGTATCCAGGGAGGTCTACATCACTCCTTCAACCACCACTTCCTTACATAGTGGATCTTCCTGCACCATCTCAACTCAACTCTTCTTCAACTCTGTTCAGCACAACCCTCCCAAATAGAATTCATATAGTGACCGTTTCTTTGTTTATAATGCTACCTTGGACTTAGATTCCATCATGACACACCTGAGGCCTCATTATGACTAGATCCCTCATACGTGTGTTAAATATGCCATCAATGCGGCCACCTTGCCTTTTAGATCTTCTATCATTTAACGATGACATCAACCATGCTGTCGTTTCCTTATTTAACAAATATTATTGAGTATTGACGTGACACTCGATCACCATCACGGAGTCTTCGATATACTATGATCCACCCTTTCTATCTCGAGTGACTTCTTGTCGCTCAACCTCATCCTTTTTACATGTCACAGCCCTATATTCTTAGCGTAGTTGTTAACCCAAAAAATCCCTCAATGAGCTCTACATGGTCTACACCACCCAAGGACACCCATGATCAACCCTCGTATCACTCCATTAGTCCCCCACACCCTCAAAGAGGCTTAAGAATGAAGAAAAGGGTTTGAAAACCCCAAAAAGGAGCCTAAATAACTCTCCTAAGGGCTAAAACCTCCAAAAAGGGGCTAAAACCCCTCAAAGGAGCTAAAGTTAGGGTGGAAGGGGCTAAAATCTCAAAAAAGGGGCTAAATCCCTGACCAAGGGCTTAAAACCCTAAAAGTCCCCAAGAAAGCTATAAAAGGAGGGGTGGGGGTCACTCTCAAACAACTCTTCTCTTACATACTGTTATGTTTCCCGTGGATGCCTTAAGACTCTTTGCCTCTCAATCCACCCACATCCCCCTCTCTTCCACTCATCTTCCCCATTGAGCCATAGCTCCTCCATTGCTGAGTAAGATAGAGAGGTGCTTCCTCCAGCTAGGGCATGGTGGCCCATTGCACCAAAGAAGAGGTATACTTGTTTATTTTGTTTCATTTCTTTGATTTTGTTTAACCCATAGCTTGCTTGTAGGTTTTTTATATTCTTCTTGCATGTTTATTTCTAACATGTTTTGCAGGTTTATTACTGTCTATTAGTTGTTTGCAAGTTCTTGGAGCTAAGCCCTAACCCTGTTTGCCGAGGGGCGCACTACCATTGCTTTCTGTTTTTTTTATTCCTTTTTGTTCCATTTTTCTTTCATGCATTTTCAAGTAGGAACCTACCCTTCCATCCTATAGACGGAAGGGGTCCATCGTTTCCGCTGTAGCAAGGAGAAACCCCTACTACAGAATTGGAAACCATACCAGGTCGATCCCACAGGATCCTTGGTTCAGTTTTTTAAAATTTCAAGTTTATTTTAGTTTATGCCCTAGTTTTAAAATTTCTTGTTAGATCTAGGTTAAATATTGTTTAATTTTAGTTTCTATTACTGCCGAATCCTCTGCAAGGAAAATATGAGTATGTTTTTCCACAGTATAGGTTACTGTAGGTCGGATCTAACTTAGGATCAGAAAAACCCCAAATCTGAAGTAGGTTGCACTTATCAGGCCTAAACAGGGGACTGGGTCACTCATTTAGGCCTCACAGGCATGACCAGGTTAGTATTTTTCCCCCAAAAGGTGCGACTTCACTCAAAAGGATAGACTGCTTCTATCTGTGAAATTTGTGCGACCCCTCGCCTATTTCAGGAAAAATTTGGCGACTCCTCGCCACATTTCGCCCGAAACATGTGGTCTATCACTCAAAAGTTAATTTTTAAGTTATTAGGGATTATCAATGCGTCTCAGCCACCTCTATCCAACACAGTAGTTTCATTTCTATTTCTTTTTTAATTTACAACAATTCCATGTACAAACAAAGTGTAAATTCCAAAAAAAATAAAAATTAATGGGTTAATGAATGTAGCTCAACTAAAATTGACATAAAATTAACTGTCTTGCTTACCCTTCCTCCTATACCTAGTCATCACCCTCTGGGGAATAATGGGATAAGACGAAGGGCACATCTCGTATAGTAATAGGCCCTTCACTGAATATTGTTCAAAGCCATTAAAAACGGATGACTTGGAAGGTAGAGGGGGTAGAGGAGGAGGGCTTCTCACGGCGCTAAGCATCCTCCCTGTTGACCAACCTTGCATCTGGGAGGTGACCTATGGATCTACGGATGGGCTTAGTCCCATTGTGTTGAGATCCCAGCACCTTCTCTTGGTTGAAGAAGAATATAGGTGTAAGGTAGTCACCCAGCTAGGCTGTCACAATTCAAGGTAAAAAATGGTATATGTATACACAATTTTTGTTTATTTATTGTTTGTATTCACAATGATATGAAATCTATGAGATATTCATAAACCACTTGCTACCACTTGATAACAGAAAAAAAATAAGACATATACATCATACCACGACATCAACCCCACTCAGTTCATGACGCTGAGAGAACAACTAAAATTGATTAATTTACACTAAGTTAAAAAATCTGCAGTCTTTGAGAACATAAGTCCCTAATTGCCTTAACCATGGGAAGTACTTGGGCTCTTCCCAGAAACTCATTTTGAGGAGTACCACGGGAAACCCAAAGTAGCTGGCCGCTGAGAGGAATTGCCAAGTGAAATGGGCAATGACCCCCACCGATTGAGTAGAAATTCCCATGAGGAAAAAGCCAAGCATTGTCTTTTGGCAGTCTTGGTGGCAGAGTGACCACCTATAGCCAATAGGAAGCCATTCAAACTGGGTTTTAAAATATCATTCCCAGTAGATTGATACATAAATCTAACACAATTGATCCCCTACGCTCTTCCTCATGCCTAATAGGAGAACAACCACAATTCGGGACATTGAGCTAACACCCTCGAGACCATTCTTGACAACCTCCCACACCATCAGAAGGCCACACAGCCTCTGATTAAGATTTAGACCCTTATCAGTCTGAACCGAACCTCCATACTGCACCATCAAGCCCCATGGATGGTGTGAATCTGGATCCATTTTTTGGTATAGCCATAGCTAGTGGACCCATGTCCACACCACAAATTATCACCAACAACCCTGCAGGTGGCCCCAGCATAGTCATGCAAAATGTCATCAGTCAACTACAACCATCCATAGTAACCACTTAGGTTGTCCCTCTTATCACAAATGAGGGCAGTGGCCCTTCCATTCACACTGTCCCTCACATCACACTTGGGGGCATTGGCCCATCTACAATGACACCACCAGCACCCCTAGCTATGCAGGTACATTATGCACTTGCCAACCCCACCACCATACCTCCCCCATATCACATCAACCTGGGGCCAAATCTTCCTTTCATGGCTCATCTTAACTTTCCAGATTTGGCTCGATCAACAAATGACCCCATCCGCCATCATACCTTTTGGCCTCCCATGCCAACCAAGCTACCATCAGACATTCCCAAGTTTGAAGGCAAGGCAGGGGAGTGTCCCCAAAATCACATTATGACATTTCATCTATGGTGCTCCTCAAATAGCATTGTAGATGATTCGATCGGGCTAAGACTATTCCAATGCACCCTCACAGGGGCTGCAACCAAATGGTACATTGAGCTACCACAAGCGAGGTACCTAGATTTCAACTCCCTGGATTTCATGTACCTACAGTATTTCCAATTCCCTATCAAATATGACGAAGAGGTGGATATCCTATTATCTTGGTGCCAAAGCACTACAACACATATAATCAACCACATCCATGAGTGGCGATGACATCGTAGTTTGTGCAAAATCCAACTTGACAATAGGATCTTCTTGGATTGGTTTCTCAAAACCTTGCTCCCACCCATAGCAAAGGACATCGCATATGAATTTCCTCAATCCAAAGAGGAGGCCATACTGAAATCCCAACAATTTGACCTGATCTACGCTCAGTTTGGATACCTATACATCGTCATTCCATATGCTCCCAGTACAGGTACCTCCTATCAGGATGCACTAGGAGCATCCCATGCTACATATGGAATCATAGGCTTAGTCTCCAAAGAAACATAGCACCATTTGACACTACCTGCAGTTCCACCACAACCAAGCAACACTACTAGTGTTGCTTGCCAAAACCAAAATCCAGACTATGCCAGAATGATGTCCTAGTCCATAGCAACGACTTCCTATGCACAACCTGCACCACCGCAATAGGCCTAGGCCATGGCATGGACAACACAGCACTACACGAGGAAAATTCACACATTTGTGGCACCATAACCCACCCAAATTTATTATGCACCACTAGTGCAAGCAGTTCAAGCCCCTGCCCTTGCTCAACCCACTCCGTTGGCACAAATATTTACACAACAAAACCATCCCAACCATCCTTCCCCCAACAATCAACAACGAAAAGCTAGAAATAATCAACCCAGTAACCAAGCTAATAACCGACCCCGAGGAGACGGTCAATAACCAAACCCTCCCAATAATGCCGTAGCAAATCGACGTGCCCAAAATCCCCCATGACCAAATGCACCTAGACGCAATGCCCCGTTGTGCACAAACCAACCATGCACACTGTGTGAGGTTTATGGGAACTACACATTCGAGTGTCCCCTCATGGATCTTACTAAGCAGGCCATTCAGAACGAGGCCCAACGGGTCGCCAATGCTACAAACCAATCCCAACCCAACTGGGCACCATAAGGACCTCCTCCTATGGTGTTCCAGAACCCACTACCAGTCCAAGGGTTAGTCGCAACCGCACCCCCTCCCCAATCCAATCCCAACTCTTAGGGGGCACCTCCCATGGCCGAAACAGGTGTTCACCACCTACTAGCTATGACAACTGAATAGGTCAACCTACAGACCAGATGAAATTAGTACAACACCAATACCGAACTCCCTAACACATCAGTGGCATCAACATCTAAAACAATCAACCCACCTCTTCAGTTACCCCCATTCTCTTGCCCCCCCCCATACGTCGAATTTCCAATAATGCCACCACTAGAGCTGCAGTCATCTATAGCATCATGGATGATTTGGCCCAAACACCAACGGCCATGTCTACTCTTGAGGTACTCTAAACGTGCCCAACGCAGCGGAAATCCTTACTATCTGCCCTTGGGGCCGTAGACCCTTCCGACTCCAAGTTGATAACATTCGACACAGAGAATGGAGAACTGTGCATGCCATCCACCATCACCTTCCAAATCTCGATGTCTGTCTAGAATTTGGTTGTGCACTGGTGCATAGTAGATGAGGGGGGCATCTACATGCGTTATGTCTACCCTAGTCTAGCAGAAACTTGGATCTCCAATTCTACAACCATCCTCCACAACTCTGCGGCTTATGATGACCATCCCACTAAATCCCAAGGAATCCTCCCCCATGTCCCCATCACATTAGCCATGAAGATAGTTCTGATTGACATAGAGGTTATCAATGCTTAATTGGACTATAACCTCCTCCTCAAACAAAGTTATATGTATTCCATGAGAGCGGTCGCATCAACTATCTTCTGTCTCGTGATCTTCCCCCATGAAGGGAAGATCATGATGGTTGATCTAATCACTTATCACGATCCATAAGGGTTAATGGCACTCACCAACGTTATCCCTACCATCAACACCATTGATCCACAAGGGATGACCACACACACCAGCATTGTCCCTGTGGTCAACACCACGGTTGACAACATACGAGCCTCCCCATTGTTGAATGTGGGCCCTGGGTTGTTTACCGATACCACCATGATAGCTCCTTTCTCCTTAGTGTCACCATGACCGACACCAAATGAGACTGTAGACTTATGTATGGTCTCATCCAGCACCCCTGCACCCAAACAACAACAGCAGCTACATCCCCCACCGCAACCACAACCCTATCCGCAGCCGCAGCATCAATAGTAGCCACAACATTGCACGCAGCCAAAATCACAACCTCACCCCCACATACAACAATCAGTGAGTTATCTGGGCTCATCTCTAGTCCATACAATTCCCTTCCTCTTTCCCTCGCCTGGTGTCATGAGCAAGTCGATAATGGCCACCCTAAATCTACCCAACATTACATTGGGAATTCCTGTGTGGTATATTGATCCACCATCTCAACCATAAATTCCCTGGGTAGTATTAACCCTCATACAACCCATTGTGGTTGAGTCTCATCCTCCACCCGGCCCACAAAAACCAACCACCACACCCGCACCCGCACCGCCCCACCCAAAAAAGGGCCAGGGGCAAGAATACGAAAGCTATACCGTAGAGCCACAACAAATCCTACCTTGTGCTATCTGTGAAGAATAGGGCCATCCAACTCAGAACTACCCTGAGATTCCAATGATCCATGCGCATTTGTATGCCATGGATACAACCAAAAACCTCCCCGTGGTTGAACTTCCAACTACGCCAATAGTCAGAAACAAGGCATTGAGAGAAAACCATGCATGTTCCCTTTCTGGATTGTATGGACACTATTCTCACCACTACCAAGACTTTTCCAAGTTTCGAATGGCTTTAGCTAACCTTTGACAACATTCCCTTGAATCTGAGATCACCCTGATCGAAGAAGTTCACCCCCCATCTCCTTCTTCAGACACCACGTCCATTTACATGATGTCCAGTTGTACTGACCCTCTTGCCTCCACCACCACCAATGGTCCATCAGACCTGTCTCTTCCATTGTTTCTACAACCACAGCTCCATCCGCAGCCGCAACCTCAGTCGCAACCTTAACCTCAATTACCAGTGAAACACTAGGGTCCATTCCCAATCAACATGATCCTTTTCCTTTTCCCTTTCCTTTTCCTACCATCGAAGATCGTGAGTAAGTCTATCTTGGAAACCCATAATATACAGGATTTCACACTAGGAGATCTTGTGTGGTACCTTGAACCACCTACCCTACCTCTAAGGCTACAATATGTGTTGACTCATGTCCAACCAATTGAGATGATGTTGCACCTACCTCTAGGTCCATCAAAGACTCATCCCGTCTCTAGGCCTGCCCCTCTTCCTCCAATAGAGACTTGGGAAAAGGCCACAAAAGCCACAACCAATACCATTTACATGATCTCTAGCACCAATTTCCCTTATGTCTTGTCGGTTGTGGAAGATCCACCTGATCTATCCCGAGACCACTTACACGATGACGAAGATATATGTAAGAATGCCTTTGGTTTTACCCCATTCCCTTTAAACCATAGTGTGGAATTGGTTCTTCCCATAAAATACCAAATTCCATCACCCTGCTTTGCCAATGACCTTTGTCTTAGCAAGGGGGCATACCTCTTCGCTGACTCAGACAATCAACTCTTGAAGAAGTCGTGCAATGGGCTCCACCTTAAGAGAGTCTATGCCTGCTTTAACTGTTAGCTGAAATATTTCACCTCCTGCAGACAGCAAGGTGTTACACTGGTCTAAATGGTTCATATATGAACAAATAGAGGACAGAGGTTGAAGACTCTCCCTAGATGCTGTAGATATCTGGAATACAAGGCTTTGATAGTTCGCCTATTTTCCTACAAAAAAGATCAACACGAAAAGAATCAAAGCAACCAGAATATGATCTACTAATCTATGCTAGTGAATAAGGAATCTAGCAACATATATATGCAAAATCACAACAACAACATCATATTTGGGACATAAATCAACTTGCATTAGAAATATGAAGAAGTTTACAACCAAGCCTTAGTGTTGACATGCATCTCCATGAAACTAGCTCTTCATCCCCAAAAGCTCCGACTCTAGCTCTCTATGCTCTCTCCAAATGATCTTGGGCCAAGAATCAATCCAACAGCATAACAATACCTTCAATGTTCTCCCCTCAACCATGGCTATGAGCTCATATTTATAGGCCTTTAATGGATAGATATGGTTGAGAAATTAGTGGGTGAGGTGGCCTCTAAGATCCTAGGATGAGGGATATCGAGCTCAACCAACCCACAACAACAGGGATAAGGGATATCTCAAGGCTTATCATCTAGAAGCCTTGAGAAACTTCTCTTTTTCCCTTTTTACCCAGGGTACCGTGCTTCTCCTTCTATGATAGAGTGATTCTGGTAATAACCACCTATGGGCCAAGGGAAATGGGCAGTGGCACCGCTTGTGGACAACTGATTAAAGGTGGTGTGAGGAGGGGTACCGCTCCTGGATAAAGGGGCATGCAAGGTGCTGGGAATTTGTATGACAGATTGATGAAAAACCATTTAGTTTTCACTCTAGAAGCTAGGATTCATGGAAAGTAGGTATGTCAAATGTCTCATCACTTGATGGTGATAGGATTTTGGTATAACAAAATTCCCCCCAAACCATGAGTCTTAGACTGATACAATAAACGAGAGCTTTGAGAACAAGTCGTCTCCAGGAGATGAAAATTTCGGCTCGATCGGAATATGCAGTAAAGTAGGCATCTGTAGTATAGCAGTATGTTGACTCATAGGCACAAGTAACCAAAATCATAGCCACAGACCAATACAAGGTAGATCCATGAGTGAAATAAACAAGCATGGCTACTAGAATACAGCGTAGATCCATGTGATATAGGACTCAAACTTGGACATAGCTACCAGACATACAATGTAGATCTATGTCATACAGACGCAAAATTTGAGCATAGCCACAACCATACAAATGTGGATTCATGCTAGATATACAAAACTCCATCGCAACCTGGGGAAAAAGCAATGAGAGATTTTAAACAAATGACCAGGGTCTTCGTCTCATCTTCCACAAAGTATGATTCCATCCATGTGATTACAATGATCTGAAGTTGAACATGGTAGAAACCACTTGATTACCGGCCAATGATGTGAACCGTTAACAAGTGCAAGGGAGATCACCATTAATGTCAATGATTCCCAAGGTACCCTAGTGCAATCTACTGAGTGCGAATAGATGTCTTGATGTCAAACACCCAGTCAATTCTATCGATCAAAGGTCAATGATGTGAACCTATGTCGAGAGCAAGAGAAACTGTCATTAAGGCATATAGATCTCAAGGTACTAAATATTGTTTCTAAGAGTATTTCCCGGAGGATGAGCTGATGTCGACGGGAATAGTCTCGTTGAAGGAGGGCCATGTTGAGTCCCACATCGATGACACGAAACTCGGAACATAGTTCTGGAATGATGTGAATGTAGTAGCCATATGACTGGCTCAAAGATACTGACACAAAGACTGTGTAGACTGCAGAGGTAAAAATTCTTTAGATCCCCTTTGAACATCAGGCGGCATGACAAAATGACTTGGCAGCATGACTAGACAGGACAGATACAGAATGCGATAGTGGACAATGCATTCTTTTGAAAGACTCAAAGTATTGGCATGACTCATGCAAGTGGATCGTCACAGAGATCAGTTGAATACCCAATTGACTAACATGATTGTGCAGACAAGTGCCATGTTAAAAGGTAACGACAAACACTTCCATTATTTACAAAATGATTCCCTTCCCATTTTGCCCATCATGATCGATGAGTTCCTCTTTTTGGTTTTACGAGTTCGAAGAGGGTAAAAAACACTCGATATAGCTTGTTGGAAGACAAGTCCGGTCTCATATGTTTTACGAACCTGATAGAGGAAGGGTTCGATCCCAAAACGGGTCTCTCAATGTTTAGTTTAATGAGTCCACTAAAATAAAAATCGGCATTGTTCATGTTTAGAGAGTCTGAACGAATACAGAAGAAGACTCCAAAGGGGTCCTTTTTCATATGATTTAGTCTCTAACGCCCGAAAAAGTGTAAAATCATACCTTATAGAACTCTGCTAATCATGATTGGCTGGAGTGATCCTTTTTTGTAAATATTCTGATCCAAACCGAAAAAGAGATAACCTACCATCGGACGGACGACTCTTCAAATACTTTAATGAGCATGAAGAAGAAGGGATTGCTCGATGATATTTTTGTATTTAGGGAGCCTAAAAAGAGTTTAAAGAGGAATCCATTACATTTTTCATGTTTGAATCCATAGCACAAAAAAGTAATAAACCAAGCTCAAACCACTTTTCATGTTTTAACCAGAGCATGAAAAATGAAAAGTAAGCTCAACACCATCTTACTATTTTTAATGAGCTCGAAGATCAGTTGAAAGAATGCTCAAAGATTGGTTTCATTTTTACACAAGCTTGAAACCAATGGGGAAAATATGCTTGAAAAATCCCATTAACATGATATACAGAGGTTGGAATCATTCCCCCATCATGATTGCTAGCAAAGATTACCCCTAGCATGGTTTCTAGCAGCTCAACATGCCCCCAAGCTTCATTTCATCTGATGATTCTGCTTCCATTCCCAACCTAAAAACCTAGTTACTAATGTGAAAATGTTCACCAGGGGGGTAGGAAGAATGAGAACCAGGCAGGTGAAAAGAATTTTCAATTTCTAACACTAAAGTGAAGACTCAAATCAAGGGAAGGGGATCTGTTTCATTTTTACGCAAGCTTGAAACACAAGGTAACTTTGCTTGGAACATGATTTCATTTTTATGCAAGCTTGAAACCAAAAGGTAAGCTATGCTTGGAACATGATTTCATTTTTATGCAAGCTTGAAACCAAAAGGTAAACTATGCTTAAGGAAATCCATTTCATTTTTTAACGAGCTTGACATAGAATGGGAACTTTGCTTAGAGCATGGTTTCATTTATATGCAAGCTTGAAACCAAAAGTGTAAACTATGCTTAAGGAGATCTATTTCATTTTTTAACGAGCTTGACATAGAATGGGAACTTTGCTTAGGAATGAACTGACATGATGGTAAGAACCTAACATGATGGTCAGGTGCTATTTCATTTTTTAACAAGCTTGACATAGAATGGGAACTTTGCTCAAAACATGGTTTCATTTTTATGCAAGCTTGAAACCAAAAGCGTAAACTATGCTTAAGGAGTGGTTTTATTTTTTAACGAGCTTGAAACCAAAAGTAAACTATGCTCTCGACATGGTTTCATTTTTATGCAAGCTTGAAACCAAAAGGGTAAACTATGCTTGAGGAGTCTTTTTATTTTTTAATGAGCTTGAAACCAAAAGCATAAACTATGCTCTAGACATGGTTTCATTTTTATGCAAGATTGAAACCAAAAGCGTAAACTATGCTTAAGGAGTGTTTTTATTTTTAACGAGCTTGAAACCACAGGGTAAACTATGCTCTAAAACCCACTCCTATCCAACATGAAATACAGAGGTTGGTAGGTTGCCCCTATTTCATAAAAATATAACGACTTAACTCCAGTATGAAGTCTAGAGACTAGAGCCATGCCCCCCATTTTACCTATGATGGGAAGAAGTTAACTAGGAGAAGGGGAAGGAACCACAAGAACATGTGGCACATTCAGGGAAATCTAATTACTAGGAGTAATGCAATGATCATGTGTAACAAATGAAAGCTGATCAATGGTCACAATCTTCCCATCATGGGGAAAATGCATAACTCTAAAGAGTGTGGACACAACAGTCTTCATGGGATAACATAATCACGTCCAAGGAGTATATTGAAATCTAAAGGACCTTAGACCACCATAACATCAATGCAGACAGTTTTCCCTCCTAATGTAATAGGTAAATGAGGAAGGATCCCTAAAGGTGTAGTAGGCCTTTGATTAAAATCCAATATCTGATCAGTGGCTAGCACAAGCTGAGGAGAACCTAAAGCTTGCCAAGAAGTTGAGGATAGAATACTAATAGAATCCCCTTCGTCAACAATAGTGCGAAGTATCTGCCTAGCAGTAACATTCATAACTATCTAGAAAGGAACACTCAAATGAAGATGAGACTCTGTTAGGTTACTCCAGTCAAAGGAAATAACCTCACTACTCGGAGAGGGTTCTATCGAAACAGACAAAATTTCCTCTTGTCGAGAACAATCAGAACGAAGCATAACAACTTTGGTAGATTTTGGTTCATTCTCTATTGGAAGAGAAGAACAAGATGAAGATTTGGTCAAAGAGACTACTTCAATATTAACTCTCTGATGAAAGAGTGGGATCAGGTGGAAATGTCACCGAATCGACCACTTTAACTTCACTCTCCAAAGGAAGAGTGGGATCAACCACAGATAAATCCGAATCAACCAGTTGGTCAACCACTGGGGGATCGAGGGATAAATTACTATCACATGTTGGAATCACTTGTTGATGATCAGTATTATTTTCCAACCAACGTGAAGCTTCATCCATGCTTGGAAAAAGAAAATTACAATGCATAGCCTTACAAATCAAACAGGGATACAAGACTTTACCCTTACGACCTTTTACCAATGGGTCACTGGTTGAGGGAGTATCGTCAACATGATGATCAGAGGTTTATGACACAAATGGTTTGGATCTTTTAGACCACTCTTCTTGTACATGGGAGAGACTAGGACACTCCTTAAGAAGGTGGCCCCCCTTGCAAAGCTTACAAGGGAACTTGGGTTTTCCAGGCGTTCTCTTAGAACGAGCACCATCAAGAGCAGATGGTTGCTACTTTTTCTCTTTCTTATCCTTCTTCTTTTTACTCTTCCCTTTCTTATTCTTCTTATCCACATGACTACTAACCATAGAGCTTTGGTCAAGCGAAGAGGAATAAAGAGATGAAGCCACAACCAGCGAAGAAGGAGCAGGATTATGTTGAGGTCAATCCTCTCCTGGAGGAGAGGTGACATTTGAGACATTAGGTGTAACAGGAATTACTGGATTAAAATGCCAGACTGGTAATCCTATAGTTAATCTAGGAAGATTTAGAGTGGCAATAAAGGGAGGACCAATACCTTCACTTCGAGGGAATACAAAAGGTACACCTTGGAAAGGGACCTCTTGAGTGGTAGTCCTAGATGAGGATGCCATCTCTAAAATCTCTAAAAACCTCCTAACTACCATGCACAAGCAAGTACTACTCAAACTAAAAGCAACAAGAAAACATGTGAAAGGAGTGTATAAGAGTCAGGAACCTCACAGGATAAGCCAAAAGGATAACTCAGATGGTTTGAGGATTCCTAAAAGGGTCTTTTGATATACGCAAGGCACGGGGGAGCTCAAATCGGTAGTAGTGTTGTCTAATGCATAACCATACACAAGGGGCCTTCCAATATACAATCAATTACATGAAGTACCTTTCTATATAACTCAAGGATACATGAAAGTCTGTTTGATATACCGACGGTACGTGGAAGAACCGCGCGAGTCTCGATATGTAATGCTAACAAATAACAACAGCTCCTACATTTAACGACGCTCGAACACGTCTCTAACTTATCACTCAAATTGCTAAAATTTTTAACCTAGTACTATCATTAATTTTATCTTGTGCATTTAGGTAGAACCATGGAGTGAAAAATTGAATTTAAAGAAGATGCACACTGATCTATATGAAATTGCAAGTTTTCCTCTTCAATGAAATTCTACCTAAGAGAGGGAGAGAGATTTACTTTTCTTCCAAAAAATGCACACCCAAATGCAAGTGCAATTCTATCTTTTCAAATGAAAAGTGAAATATCAATGCACCCCAAACAATCTTGAAAGAAAATAAGGAAGAGATCTAGAGAACATATAACATAAATCAAAATGTTTCCTATCTTTTCATGCTTGAAAAAGACACATAAAAAATTAATGGAAAGACGATTTCACTAACGTTTCCAAACAAATCTAACTCTAATGTATGCAAAGCTAAAAACAGATATTTCCTCTCAATGAAAGTAAGATCTAGAATTTCAAACAAGAAGAAAATCACTCAACAAACTCATGGATAAAACAAAAGAGAGAGAAAACTAAAACTTCTCTTTCAAACAGACAAGGAAACGAAGAACCAATCTTTCCTACCAAGCACTAAAAAAATCAGTATGCAAAAGGAAACAAGAATTACCCCAAGCAAAGAAAGACTCAAAACAACATGGATCACTCATGCATTCTAAGTCCAAAACAAACCAGAAACCTGCTCACGAAAATGAAATGTATATTTCCAATTCTAATGAAACTTATCTATAGAAAAGAGCAAGAGGATTCAAGCAAAGAAAATAATGCAAAATCCAATGCAAGAAACTTAAAATCTCTTTGAATGCAAAAAGAATACAACAATCAAAGTGAATGCATAAAAGTACACTTCATTTTCATCAAAAAGTAAGCCAAAAACACAAAAAATAAAAGAACAAAGTCTGGAACAGGGCCTACTTGGCACTGCGTAGATGAAGCTACTGACAAGCAATTTTGAGGCAGAACCGCTCCTTGCTCATTGGATTCAGGCGGTGGCATTGTGTATGGCTAACTAGACTGTTATAGCAGATTTCACCACTCCAGGTGAATCACACTTTGTATGTCCTTCCCCTGTCCCGCTACAGAATCTTTAGACCCCATGGACCATTTTTTATCCTTTGATGTTTCCTTGATCATCCCTAAAACTATATGAAAAGTGATATATGCATATTTTTACCTAATAACCACGTACATACGCGGGTTTGACTCCTATAACCGCGTACATCAGGATGTGTGCATAATCCAAATTCTTTTTGGAGTTTTCCTTGACATGGATCTGACTCATTCAACTCCTGGCCTTCCATATGCCTTGAGATCGCTCGGATTTGACCCTTCATTATCCCTTGTGAAGCTATATAAGGAACCCCTTGGTACATTGAAGATATATAGAGAGATTGAAAGCAACGAAACTATAGTCCATTGTTGCCGAAATTTCGACTTGAGTCTGCATCCCTTTGTCCCTTTGGAGCACTTTTGTGTTCTTCCCAAGCTTTCATTTAGCTAGTGAGATTGCTATCGTGAGATGGAGGATTGAGGTGGTGTATGCCCAAGTGGGGGATTTAGTTTCTCTGGTTCGCAGACGTGCCATTAGAGGTTGTATCTATCTTGTAATCTCTGATTTATATTAATAAGAACTATCTTTTCCTGTCCAATGATGTGTATTTGATTAAATATTGTATCCATTGGAATATGTCAAATGATTTCACATTATTGATTATATATGCTAGAATAGATCTAACATCATGATATATAGTATGCTTGTATTGTTTACTTGTTGTTGAGGAAGTGTTATATCAATTCAAGATGAATATTGGAAAGCTCAATGGGGATCTACTTCAACTGTCTGGAATAAGGTACGAGGTCTGGTCCTTTAGTGTTAGACATTTTATTTCTATTGCATATTGGGAAATATTGATTTATGGAGTCAAAGCTATCTGTTGTGGTACCCCAGCCATAGGAATTTCTCTCCGTAACAGAATTGGTGACTCCGCTGGGGATGTTCCTTGTTTTTCTTTGGGGTTGGGGGCACAATGGGCTTGATATTATTGACTTGCTCTTGGTTTCTCCCTGTTTCTGTGTCACATTTTATAGTATGTTTGTCCATTGACACTCCCCTTTATTGGTTTGGCCTTGTCCTGCTTTTTACCACTGCCTTCTCTGTATACGTGGGTTTTTGGCCAAAAGTCGCGTACATACGCAGTTGTTCTTTAAACAGTCAT
>LPNX010269915.1:329120-367615 GCA_001517045.1 Pseudotsuga menziesii | reverse complement strand
ATGTGTCTAGTTATCCCAATGCTCTTACTTCCTTACTTTGGCTGTCAAAATATAAGAAAATCAACAGCTGGAAGATTAAATGTGGGAAAGGAAGCGACTATAATGCAATGCAGCAGCAGTGACGCTCATCTCACATAGAGAGTGAGAGGGAAATTTAGGGGAAGAGAAGTTCAAATTTTAAACTATATTATGAACATAGTCTTTTCACCTTTTCCATACCAGTGTAATACATGCTAAATAAATATTTCTTCTGCATAGAGAACTTGTTTTTTATAATTCAAAATCAAAATTATTTAAGCAAACATAGATTACTCACCGATTTGGGGCATTCTATCGGCCTTAGCATGACCTCTGCAAACCCTCCTCTGCCTCTGTAAACCCTCCTCTGTGTGACCTCTGTAAACCCTCATCTGCCTCTGCAAACCTTCATCTGCGTGACCTCTTCAAATCCTCGTACGCCTCTACAAAGCCTCCTCTACATGACCTCTGTGGCCCTCTGCTCTACAAGCTCTATCCCATGTGGCCCTCTCTTCTTCGGGCCCTCCTCTACCGCCCTCTCCTCTGCGAGCTCTGTCCCTTAGGGCCCTATCCTCTTCGACCCTCTCCTCTTCGGCCCCTCCTCTACAGCTGTAATGGGTTAAAGGTTTCTTTCCATCTATCCACTGCGACCCATCTCTTATGTGCCTTCTGTCCACTGTCTAATAGTCCCCTGTGTGCCATCTATCCACTGTGACCCCTCTCCTCTCTTTCTTTCACTGGTGTTACCTCCAGGATGAGAGACCAGTCGTTGTAACGTTGGCCATAAGGAGAAAATAAAGACTCAAATGGGCTGGTTGAATAGAGAATAGGTAGCTCCCCAGAGGAGTGAATACTCAAGGTTTAAGTGCCAGAGCCAGCAGCTCAAGCAAGCCCGTCTCTTTCACTGGTGTTACCTCCAGATTTGTTTGTGGCGGGGTTTCTATTTGTGAATTTGTTCTTGATTTTTGTTTTTTATTTAGTTTATTTTAGTTTTATTATATTATATTTTTTTATTCACAACAATAAGTTACATTGGCATCTCTCACATAGCGACTATCATCAAATGTATATAACTTGCCGTCGCTTAACCGACGGTTCCTCC
The DNA here is from genome assembly GCA_001517045.1 of Pseudotsuga menziesii. Classification (NCBI taxonomy): domain Eukaryota; kingdom Viridiplantae; phylum Streptophyta; class Pinopsida; order Pinales; family Pinaceae; genus Pseudotsuga; species Pseudotsuga menziesii. Next base: position 366,495 of record LPNX010269915.1, on the reverse strand, counting down.
ATCGCTTAAGCGACGCTTACCATCCATAGTCCACTACAATGAAAAAATAACATTGTTTTATAATGTGATATAAATAACGCGCCGTCGGTTTAACGACGGTTATGAGAATATCCGTCGCTTAACCGACGTGTGTGGCCACATTTAAAAAAAAAATATGTATCCTTGTGATTTTTGGTAAGCTTAAACAGAGAAATCCACGCGCCGTTGGAAGTAACCGTCGGATTTTGGATCGAAATGTAGTAGTGTATATCAAGTCTATGCCGCCTTCATTCAGTCACCATAAGCCATTATGCTCTTGTTCGAAGGAAGTTGAAACCTGTGTTGGCCATTCCTCAGTTATCTTGACTTTGCATGTCGGCCATTCCCGGTATAGTTACTAGTTCGTGCACCTTATGATCGAGTCCTTCCACATTAGACAGCTTTGCTGAGTACCTTGTGTTGGATGATGGGGGATGCCTTAATTCCCTCCTTCCAACGAATTTCATCCCATCGACTTCAGATCATTTATTCTAGGATTGGAATCTAGAGTCCTTTTGAGTGCCTTGAGACTTGCAGTCATCAGTGGCAGGTTCTCTCGCCATCGACAGTTTCTTGGGAATACATCAATGTCCCCTGATCGATGGATTCTCTCAAGTGTTCGACCTCAACACATCTATTCACACTTGTTAGTTTGCACTCTAGTACCTTGATTACCATTTTCATTATCGGTGGGTAATCTCGCGTCTGTTAACGATATACATCAACGACCAACAATCAGACGATGGACTACTATGTTCGACCTCGACACCTCTATTCGCATAGTAGGACATGTACTCATAGTGGTTTGTGTAGAATACCTTCCAGACTGGTGGCATCTCTTATATGCTACCTCCTTAATCATGCCAGTGTTCATGAGATTTCATCTCTCGTGACTTCATTCCAGTGTATGTCAGACATTTCCAGCCACTATGGAGATCTTGATCTATTGTATATTTTCAGCCATTTTGGAGATCATGGTCCTTTGTATATCTTCATCATGGATATTTTGATCTATGTATATTGTACGTGGCGATGACCACATATGTGATATCATGTATTATGCCTATTCATGGGCATTGTACTCTTATGTATCCGGGACTGCTATATGTACTTGCAGTTATATGCAGAGTTGTATCATTGTACTATGCTGATTGGGTGGCTGGTCTTCCATTTGGGATCCTTCATCACTCCACTTCTGGGATGGACTTATAATGTATTTCGGCCATCATATGACCCCTCTAACCTCACACATTAGGGGGCATCTGTTATAGAGGATTTCACCACTCCAGGTGAATCACACTTTGTATGGCCTTCCCCTGTCCCGCTGCAGACTCTTTAGACCCCATGGACCATTTTTTATCCTTTGATGTTTCCTTGATCATCCCTAAAAATATATGAAAAATGATATACGTGTATTTTTACCCGATAACTGCGTACATACACGGGTTTGACTCCTATAACCACGTACATCGGGATGTGTGCATAATCCAAATCCTTTTGGAGTTTTCCTTGACATGGATCTAACTCATTTGACTCCTAGCCTTCCATATTCCTTGATATCGCCAGGATTCGACCCTTCATTATCCATTGTGAAGCTATATAAGGAACCCCTTGGTACATTGAAGATATATAGAGAGATTGAAAGCAACGAAACTATAGTCCATTGTTGCCGGAATTTCTACTTGAGTTTGCATCCCTTTGTCCCTTTGGAGCATTTTTGTGTTCTTCCCAAGCTTGCTATCATGAGATGGAGGATTGAGGTGGTGGAGGCCCAAGTGGGGGATTCAGTTTCTCTGGTTCGCAGATGTGCTGTTAGAGGTTGTATCTATCTTGTAATCTCTGATTTATATTAAAAAGAACTATCTTTTCCTGTCCAATGATGTGTATTTGATTGAATATTGTATCCATTGGAATATGTCAAATGCTTTTACATTATTGATTATATATGATAGAATAGATCTAACACGATGATATATAGTATGCTTATATTGTTTACTTGTTCTTGAGGAAGTGTTATATCAATTCAAGCTGAAGATTGGAAATCTCAACAGGGATCTACTTCAACCGTCTAGAATAAGGTATGAGGTCTGGTCCTTTAGTGTTAGACATTTTATTTCTATTGCATATTGGGAAAGATTGATTTCTGGAGTCAAAGCTGTCTGTTGTGGTACCCAAGCCATAGGAATTTCTCTCTATAACATAGACTCAGGTGGTGGCACCGCTCTTTGCCAACAGAACATGTGCAGTTCCCTGTAAAAATACAAAACATAAAGAGAATGATAGATCAAGTCAGTAAAATACTAGATCAGGGTAAAGGCTGATAGATTGAGTATAGAAATAGAGCAAAAAAAGTCGAAATGACTCAGATCTAAACAGATCTGGAAATTTCAAACCCAAATGAACCAATTCAAAAAGTAGATCTGACTGAAGAGATTTGAAGAAGGATCCTAGATTCGGACAAGAGTTATAGACTGAGGAAGATCAAAACTACTAATACACTAATTCCTCAGTAGAGTCGCCAGATTTGTTAGCTGGAATATTTCACCTCCTATGGACAGCAAGGTGTTCCACTGGTCTAACTGGTTTAGATCCAGAAAAAATAGAGGACAGAGGTTGAAGACTCTCCCTTGACACTATAGATATCTGGAGTACAATCCTTTGACAATTCACCTATGTACCTACAAAAAATCTCAACACGAAAAGAATCAAAGCAACCAGAATATGATCTACTAATCTATGATAGTGACTAAGGAATCTAGAACCATATATATGTGAAATCACAACAACAACATCATATGTGGGACAGAAATCAAATTGCATTAGAAATATGAATAATTTTACAACCAATCCTTAGTGTTGAAATGCATCTCCATGAAACCAGTTCTTCATCCCCAAAAGCTCTGAATCTAGCTCTCTATGCTCTCTCCAAATGATCTTGGACCAAGAATCAATCCAATAGCATAAAAATACCTTCAATGTTCTCCCCTCAGCCATGGCTATGAGCTCATATTTATAGGCCTTTAATGGATAGAGATGGTTGAGAAATTACTAGGTGGGGTGGCCTCTAAGATCCTAGGATGAGGGATATCGAACTCAACCAACCCACAATAGCAGGGATAAGGGATATCTCAAGGCTTATCATCTAGAAGCCTCAAGAATATTCTCTTTTTCCCTTTTTACCCAGGGTACCACGCTTCTCCTCCTATGACAGAGCGGTTCTGGTAATAACCGCCTATGGACCAAGTGCAATGGGTAGTGGCACCGCTTGTGGACAACTGATTAAAGGTGGTGCAAGCAGGGGTACCGCTCCTGGATAAAGGGGCATGTGCGGTGCTAGGAATTTGTATGATAGATTGATGAAAAACCATTTATTTTTCACTCCAGAAGCTGGGATTCAGGGAAAGTAGGTATGTCAAATGTCTCATCACATGATGGTCACAGGATTTTGGTATGACAATAACTACTATGAGTCCCTTATAGCGTATTTTTTTCCTTTTTGTTTTTCAACATTTTTTCACCATAAGTCAGGGGTAGCACCATTAGATGCCAATCCAAAGTCAACCGAAACCAGTTCAAGACACCTCTCACACCTTCGGGCTCAAATATCCTAATGAGACCATCGTCTCATGTTTAACAAACAAATTTCAGGACCATTTCCCAGAAGCTACCTCGATTTACGAGGCACAGCATGGAGATGCAAGTGTTTGCAGACCTATACTTGCATCACTCTTCCCTAACACTACTCATGTAGCCTTTCAGGCCACCACCCATTAAGGGTTACCATTTTTCTTCTTGTTTTGTATTTTAACACATAGTTGTTTTCTTTATCCACCGCACCTTATGCGGACCTTGGCACCATTGTCCACAAAACTATTTATTTTTCTTGCATGTATTTGGCATATAAGTGCCTCGGGACTTGCACTCACATTGCATGTAGTCAAGTCCATCCACCACAACTCACACACAGCTCTCTCGACCTCTGTCTGAGAGGCACCTCGGTTTGCGTGCCTCTACCACATCGAATCGTGAGCCTTTCCCATGATCTATCCCACGCATGTATTGGTATGTTTGAGAGACTTCTACTCCATCCATACTACACAGATGACCTTTGGACCACTTTCCATTGTCCCGACATGGGGCACTGCAATCGGTTGACCATACTGTAGTTTCATTTAATCTCTTTTCTGACTCCTAAAAACAATGAAAAGATAGCCGAGCGCAGCTGCTTCCTTTCCCTCTCAATAAAGTATAGGAAAGGGAATCTACATCATCTCATTTACATTCTTTTGTGGACCATGTAGACCATCAAATGAAAAATACCACCTTGGCGTATTCAAGCCAAGACCATTCCCCTCTACATACTTTTATGCTTTCTCGGGTAGAGGGGCCGCACTTTATGAAAAAGCTCACCATGGGTTGTCATTAAGCTCTTTTCCAGCCTTCTCATCAAGAAAATATTGTCGAGCAAACTTGGTTTCATTCATGCTCATAAAATTATTTGAATGACCATCCAATTAGTATAGGTTTAACCTTTTTTCAGCCTGGTTGGACTACCAATGGTAAAGAAGTCTCTCATCCCCTACAGGATGGGTGAGTTCTCCTATGTATACTTTTATCCTTTTTCAAGCACAGGAGACTAACAATGAAAAATATCCCCCATTGCAGTTTTATTCATGCTTTCAGACTCTCTAAAATTCAAAGCACCATCAAGCATTTACTTTCTCGGGCTCGCCCAACATCCATGAGATCGTACCACAATGGTATCCCTAGACACCACCTCACAGAAAACAACTTGGTAGCATCCCCACTTTGGGTCACCTTTTTTTAGAGTACTCTACAATGTGTCTTCCTTGGATCCCATCAATATCAAAAGTGTCCACCTCCTCCAAGTATTTCCCATGTGCAGTAACATTCCCGGTATTACAGCTATGATCCCATTCCCATGAGTCAGTTTCATTTGCTGCCTGGACTACCCTACCGTCATACTCTGAACAAAGGAAGTTTGAGTCTACCACAATCCCTCTGCCCCTATTCAATTCTTTCCCCCCCCCCCATTCAGTGGGCCAGTCCACAGATTGTCTCACGCCTTTCTGTCATTTCCCTCGCACTTCTTGTCAAGGAAACATCATTGCCTTGACTAGGGGCAGGTCTCTCTTTGTCGATGACAAAAAACATATTCCATAGGATATACCAAGAGGTCCATATACCTTTGTTTCATTAAAATCATTGATGAGTTCCTTGGACCACTTGAGAGCAGTCCTTAGTGCCTCTCGGGATGGTTGTTTCTCATGTGCTCAACTTCAACTACATCATCGCACCGTTCATATTCATACAGGGTTTGGTTCGTGCATTATTTGGTCGAAGACCCCGTATGTCACCTGGCTCTAGCACATTGATGAGTCTATTCAAGGGACCTAAACAGGTTATGTCCCTTGTGATTTTTTGGTTGCGTTGGAGACAGTGTTCAGAATCCCCACCAATGCTTCTATATAGATTTATGATTGATGCAGCATACTTGTACCATAGAGACTCTGACTCTCAATCAGTGAGTCGATAGAGCTATGTACCGTCCCAGATCCAACAGGCCGTCAGTCATGAATATATATAATTCCATGAGAATGCCATGGGTCCAATGTAGCAGTTCTTCATATCAGTATTGTATTCATCCTCACATTGAGGCAACCACTATGTATCATCAATTCTCTATCATTGGCTCTTGTATTTTAGAGCATAGATCAAATTATTCTTTTTACATTGTCATGAGCATGGGGATGCCTGCCTCGTCCATATACATGTCACACATTATTTGTATCTCACCCATTGATGGGAACCATATTAATACAAAAAACAAAAGCCACCATGCCCCAACCCCGGAAGCACCACCTCTATGCAACAAATCCTATGATGTTCATCAGCCATACGATGAGCTCCTGCCCCCGCACATCAGGGGGCAACCCTCGTATCACTCCATTAGATGCCCACACCCCCCAAAAGGCTTAAGAATGAAGAAAAGGGCTTAAAAACCCCAAAAAGGAGCCTAAATAACTCTCATAGGTTCTAAAGCCTCCAAAACAGGGCTAAAACCCTCAAAGGAGCCTAAAACCCTAAAAGGAGCTAAAGTTAGGGTGGAAAGGGTTAAAATCCCAGAAAAGGGGCTAAACCCTGACCAAGGGCTTAAAACCATAAAAATCCCCAAGAAAGCTATAAAAGGAGGAGTGGGGGTCACTCTCAAATATCTATTCTCTTGAATACTATTATGCTGCCTGTGGATGCCTTGCAGGGATAATTTTAGGGGTGAATTTTAGCCCAGTGGGCTATTTTTTCATGTTTTTTTCTCAAAAAAGATTCACCATTTTGCATTTTTTGAAGCCCTGTTTCGACCAATTTTGATGGGGTAAAAATTTTTCACCCTAAAAATCACCAAATTATTATATAAACGATATAAAATCCTTGGAAATTAAAATATTTTTTGAAAAATTTCACCAATCATTTTATAGTTGACATTTTTAGAACTGGTAATATTCGCCAAAATTTATACACTTTTAAATAAGTATGGTTCCTTAAAATCATCCTTGATGCCTTGAGACTCTTTGCCTCTCAAGCCACCCACATCCCCCTCTCTTCCACTCATCTTCCCCATTGAGCCATAGCTCCTCCATTGTTAAGTGAGATAGAGAGGTGCTTCCTCCAGCCAGGGCATGGTGGCCCATTGCACCAAAGAAGAGGTATACTTGTTTGTTTTGTTTCATTTCTTTGATTTTATTTAACCCATAGTTTGCTTGCAGGTTTTTTATATTCTTCTTGCAGGTTTATTTCTAACATGTTTTGTAGGTTTATTTCTATCTATCTGAGTTTTTTACAGGTTCTCGTAGCTAAGCCCTAACCCTGTTTGCAAAGGGGATCATTGCCATTGCTTTTTGTTTCTTTTATTCCTTTCTGTTCGATTTTTATTTCATGCAATTTCAAGCAGGAACCTACCCTTCCATCCTATAGATGGAAGGGAACCATTCCTGCCCCTGTAGCAAGGAAAAATCCCTGCTATAGTAGCCTCCTATGGATGCGCCATCTTTGCATATCACACAACCTTGGTCCGGTGGACCACCTCGTCGTAGTCCTCTTTCCACAATGCAACCTCTTCCTGAAGTGCAACCTTTGGTCTGTCGCACCACCTTGTTCCAGTGGACCACCTTGTTGTAGCCTTGTTCCATTAGCATAGACTCCTACTGTCATGCATCCTTTTTTTTTTACCCTTGCGTAGTGCCTCAAGCATTGCACAACTCAGGCCCCATCCTATAGGGCTTCAGGTGACTTCTATTTACAATTTTAGGTAGCATCGCACCATCTAATTTCTCTAGTTGCACTGCACGCCCAGAAGTAATTGAGTGAAAAAGATACGGGCCTAACTAGTGCATCTGTAACTTACTTGGATGCTTCATGAACTTGATGTCATATAACATAACCAAATATCCCTGTGTAAATTGCTTATTCTTAATGTGGCAATCATGCCATGCCTTCTGTCGATCCTTCTCGATGCATTGGTGGAAACCTGTGATAAGTAGGTCCTCTTCAAGCTAGATAAACTATGTAGTGTGCTCCTCTAGTGCCTCCACATTATCCATGCTAGTTGTGGAAGCAATACATAGACTACAAACAATCTATTCCATAGGCATGACTGTCTCTTTCCCATATACCAATTTGAATGATGTTTGTCCCATTAGTGTTTTACAAGTGGTGCTATATGCCCACAGTATCACTGGAATTTTCAAATCCCATTCATCACAATTACAATTACATACCTTTGTAAGCACGCTTTCCAATATTTTGTTGAAGGCCTCAATAGTCCCATTCACCTATGGATGGTATGGTGTTATTTTCTTATGCTGCACCTGCAATGCGTCAGTTAGTGCTCTTATTGTTTGATTGATAAAGTGGCTTCCCTAGTCACTCATCAATATCTTGGGACACCCAAACCATGTCACAATATTCTCAAATATGAACTTTTATGCTGTTGCAGAGGTGCCTTCTTTAACGAGCATGACCTCCACCCACCTTGTCAGATAGTCAGTTGCTATAATGATGTAACGCGCACTAGTCCTCTTTCCATGTGGATTAATTGGACCTACAAATTCCACAACCCATTTATCAAAAGATTGTATAGTTACCTATGGCATAAGTGGTAGCTCATCCCATCATGATGGTTTGATGACTCGCTGACAGACGTTGTAGCTTCGTGCATAATCTATCATATCACTACATAAATTAGGCCACGATAGCCCTGCACGCAACACCTTACTCATAGTATCCCTACCTACATAGTGGCCTCCCGCGATTCCTGCATGCGCTTTTGCTAGAATAGGTCCTTGCTCATGTGGTAAGATGCACTGTCACAAGATTTCATATGGTCTCAGTTTGTATAATTGCCCAGCAATCAGCTGGAAATTCGAAGCCTTCACTACCAACTGCTTATTCTAACTAGTCGACAGGTCTTCTGGGGAAACTCTAGTTTCTAGGAACTAAATGATTGGAGCATAATGGTCATCTGTGATATCTACCTGGAATAGATGTGCATTAGGAATCCATCATCAATATTGGTAGGTTGTTCTACTATCTCAATCAGGGACAAATAATCAGGGCCATCATTCAATCATCTTGGCTTCATGATTATATCAAAGTTTAATTCTTGAAAAATTATTAGCCATCGACATATATCCCCCCCAACACAGCCTTATTGACCAGGCATTACAAAGCGGAGTGGTGTGTGAAAATTTTGAAGTGACCTCCCAATAGATAGTGCCTAAAATTATGCAGCACATAAACCACGGCAAAGCCCTATCCTTCAGTGGTTGTGTAATTTCTTTCAACAAAATACAATTTCCTACTTGCAAATGCAATTGGATGATCCAGGTCACCCTCGCTTGGTTGCACAAGTACTACCTCCAGCACAACAAAAGAGGCATCGACATGGACAGGGAACTCCTTGTTCCAGTCAAGGACTACAAGTATAGGTGTTGATTGCATCTTGGCCTTTAGCGTGTCAAATTTTCCTTGACACTCTTGATTCCACTCGAATACATCATCCTTCTTTAAAAGCTTCTCCATAGGGGCAGTAATCGCAACGTATCTTTCGATGAACTTGCGATACTACCCTATGTGTCCCAGTGTCGCACGAAGCATATTCACATTTTTTGGTGGTGGCAGACTAAGGATTAGCATGATTTTCATAGGGTTGAACAACAAACCTTTCTTGCACACTATGTGTCATAACAACATCCCGAATGGTGCACAAAAAATGCACTTCTTTGAATTCAATGCAATTTGATACTGTCGACACCTTTCCAGCATCAATCTTAGGTTTTCCAAATGATCCTTAATTAGACCATAAACTATCCAATCATCCATGTATACCTATAAAAAATTCTGAATGAAATCTTTAAACACGGAGACAACTGCCCAAGAAAATATCCTTGTTGCATTATTCAATCCAAAGCGAATGACTGTATATTGAAAAAAAAACCATTCAATGACAAATGTGATCTTATTACAATCTTCCTTTGCAATTCGGATCTGGTGATACCCAAAAAATCCATATGTGAAGGAATACATCTCCTGACCACCTACTCTTTCAAGGACCTCATTTGTAAAGGGAGTTGGAAAAGGATCATGCAGACAGAAATCATTCAGCTTTCTTAGGTCGACACAAATGTGAACCTCACTAGTCTTCTTGTCCTAAACCACCATAGGGCTTATCCATTATGATTCTTAGAAAGGATCAATTATTCCAACGTCCAGCATCCGGTTGAGGTTAGCCTTGACACGTTCTTTCTATCGCGGTTTTAGTCTATAAATCCTCTGTCGTATAGGTTTCGCATCTGCTTTCAATGAGATTTTCAGCTTCCCTAGATCCCCTAATATCCCTTTCATTTCTAAGAACAACATCGAAAAGAGATCTCGAAACTCATGTACGAGATCTATGATCTGTGCCATTGTTTTGTCATCCCAATAGTCCCCAATATTAGAAAACTTTGGGTTCTCTTCTGTACCAATGTTAACTTTTCTGAGCTTCAGCGGCTGCAACATCATGACTTCCTTTTGATTCTGGAATATTGACATTCCACGGTTCATCATCATCTTCAGTTTCACCATATAGATTGCAACACGTCATCATGGATTGCATATGACACCGCACCTATGGATCTGCAGGGTATGCAACTGGCACAACCTTTAATATTATATTGCAGATAAGTTGGAGTGCATTGTGGACCTCAAGGTTAGAATCCCAGTAACTAAAAGTATTTGTGAAGAAAACTGATAGCTCCTCCCAGGTAGTTATGGTTCTACGTAGTTCTGGTGCTACATACCAATATCTAGGCATCTCATCCAAAATATGAACAAAAGCATGGACCCACTCATCCTTGGGTCGCAATTCCCACCAGGCCTAGCATTCTATCAAATGACCAGTGGGGTCATTCTTCCCATCATATCTCCCAGCATTATAGATCTAGGAATCACCGAAGTGCACCATCATCAATCATTGACACTATGCCCATTCATGGATTGTCTGCTTGTGAGTCACCCACAAGTGTGCTGGGGTGGCCTTCAATGCTTCTTCTAGTGCAAACAACCTCTATGGTTCAAACACTTTCTCTTAAAATTATATGAGGAATATGGACAACTGAGGAAGCCCTTCATAGATTGGAAACTCAATAATCTCAGTTGCAACGTGATGTAGGGATTGCGTTACCAGTCCACACTTTCTAAAAGATACCTCATAGGATTGATTTTGACAATTTTCTAATGGATCATCAGAATCAAAGGAAGGATAGCTAGCATTGCGTCATCCAAGTTCACAATCACCGGTAGGGTTGATATAGTCTCCAGAGATATTGTAGGCGTCATCCCAACTTCTACCAATTTCATCCTTGACAAGTTCAATATACCGGTGTCCTGCCTGAGGTTCCATGGGAGAAATAACCCTGATATCTTGGTTTTCAAATGTCATAACCCACTTATTGAAATTGATAGTTACCATGATGTCATTGGCCCATCCAATCCCTAGCAGCACGGTATAGGATCCTCTATCGTCAACTACTTCCATAACATCAAAATCGACATATGTCTTCATACCTTCGACATCGACGACCAAGTTGGAGACACGACCAATAGGATGAAATTTGGCCTGATTTGGTAGTCATAGTTGCACAGGGGACCATCCCAATGTTGGTTTCTCCATCAGCTTCCAAGTCTACTTGGTCAAGATATTCACATTCGACCCGAGATCCAAAATAACTGAATCGACTTCATAGTCCCCAATATGGATTTTCATTCTCATCTCTTTTCCTATCTTTCTCTTCTTGAGAGAATTCACTGTGGAATCCTTCAACACCTTATTCTAGTGGTATAACAACTACTCGATCTCAATGAGAGCCTTGGGATCTCCGGCTAGTGACATACATATCTCAAAAAACTGTTGCAAATATCGTGATGGTCCTGCCTCTATGGATGGATCAAAAGAAGATGGCATTTCAACAATCGGTGACTTACCCGAATTTATCTTGATTGCATGCTTGGAATCAAAGAAGGCATCATTCTCTATCACAATATCAAATGGTGCTTTTTTATTCCTAGAAAACCGAACTTGTTGACAGGGTCCATCTTCTCCAGTCATCGCACTTGCATGAGTGACGACAACAATTTCGACAACCTGGGTTCTAGGTTCTACTGAAATGGTCGCAACTATTGGTCCTTGATTTTGGTTTTGATCCTAGTTCAAGGGTGGATTTTGATTCGACGATGGGTTCATAGGATAATCCTAAGTCTGATTTTGCAATGGATGTTGGTTTTATACTTGGTTCTGGTTCTGATTTTGCATCTGAGGGATGTTTCCTCCCTACCACTTTGTAATCAACTGAGGGAAAATTTCAACATTATGCTCTCTTGTTGCGTATTATGTGCACTACAAATGAGGACACTCCCTCTAGTATTTCCTGAATACTCCACGGGTGTAACACTGTATTGATTCTTGACCTCATCCTCCTCCTCTTTCCAAGCATCCTCCTCGTCCCCTAAATCCTCCTCAGAATCCTTCTTACCGTTGGTACTGTGGTTGAGCTACTTGCTAATATTGTGGTTGGACTAGTTACTGCTAGGGATTCGGTTTTTGTTGAACATATTGTACTGCTTGAACATATTGTGGTTGAGACTGAGTGATCAGAAATTGATTGTACTGTGGTCACGGTGCAAACTATGGTTGTGTTACAAACTGTGGTTGTGGTGCGAAACTGTAGTTGCAATGTGAAATATTTCTATGACTACGATGGAATAAACTGCATCTATGGAGGTGGTGTATACTGCACTTGGGATGTTGGCTGCACCATATGCAGTTGAGGCTGTGACTACTAGTTCGTGTGGGGATCCTCACCCTTCACAAAGTATGAATCATATTTCTCTCTTGAAGTAATTCATCAGCTCGACAGTCTTTATCGTCATGCCCTAGTGAGTGACAAAGGGTGCAATACAAAATTTCTACCTTCATAACCATCTTCTGCATGTACCTACAGTTTTTGTGGTGATGCCCATATACCTGACATACATGACACCATCGCACACCAGTGAAAATCAAGGGGTTCGGTGCTCCTGAGAGAAAATAATTTCATAAAGTCAGACAAGTATCCTTGGTGTGTCCATCTACATGACATCGACTGCACCGAAGGTCATCATGTTCTTCTTTTTCCTTCCTCATATCTTGCAGCTAGAGTGTCAAACTTTCTAGCTGCGCCTGAATCTAGTTCATGTTGACTGCAGTCTCTGGAATAGGTGAGGCTTCTAACTTCATCACAATATCTATGGCCTCACTCTGTTTCATGATCTTTTGTTGCATTAACTCTTGTCGGATCTGCGAGACCAGCACAGCGATGAACCACTCCTTATGCTGAACATCGCTCATTTTGAAGCTGACTCAATCCACCAACGTATTAAACCGTTGATCAAAATCCCAAACAGTTTCATTCAGAAACTGCTTGATCTCTTTAAGTTTTGTAATATATTGGGCCTCATATTTTTGTTTCTTAAATTCCTCAAATATCCCTTCCCAGATCTCATTCAGTGTTTTTTCCGTGGTTCCTAGAGGAACCTACATGAATCTCATGTACAAGTCAAGCGCATGACCCTTAAGAGTGGTCTCCAACTGGCTTTTCTTGATATCATCATCCCCAATCTGTTTGGCAGTCTAGACTGCTTCAAACAAGAACTAGTACTGTTCTAGGTCATCAGTACCATTTCCATGGAATATTGGTAGCTTCATCTCATCGCCCGCCATTTTGGGCCTTCTTCCTCCAACTAGTGTTCTACTACTAGATTGTTGCTGGCACGTCGGATAACTTGACATAGAATGTGCTTTTCTACTTGTTGGTGGAGTATTCCGTGGAGGTGTGGACACGTTACTACTGGGGTTCGAGCTTACTGCTATCATGGGTGTAGATTAGGTCTGGTCATCATAGTTGTCACTGTAGGGTCACTTCGTCCCATGTGGTTGTTCTTTGCATCCTTGCATCTCGATCACATCAAGACCTTCCCCTATCCCCTTCCTTTTCTATTATTGAAATATTTATCCTCCCCTCGTACAACCGCTTGTTTCCTCGGAGACCCTCATAATCTCATAAGAACTCGTACCCATCTATCCCTTATCTTGCCATTTTCCTCCCCCTTTTTTCGCAGTGTCCACGACCTCCACATACCAGAGTTCCACTACTCGAGGTGCATTTTCATAATACCCTTCTCACATATAAGCATCTTAATAGATAATTGTAGAGACAACAAGAACCTACCTCACATTCTGTTGAAGAAATTTATTTCTTCTTCGCTGTATGAATTATTGGTATCGAATACAAACTAAGTGATGTATCCTTCTAGAATTCTATCCAACCATACCTCGACAATTTTTTGCAATTCCTGGATCAGTTTAGGGGTCCGGGATGTTGGCTCCCCTCCTCGACGATTGTTCTTCTTATAGGTAAATAGTGCTATCCACTCATATAGTATCATAGGAAATTTACGGAAGAACCATTCATAGGTACCATCGTGAATATATCTAGCCAGCCAAACGTTTGTCGACAAATTTGAATTCTTATTCTCTATTTTAGAAAACTCTCACTACTTTAGGTCAAACCAATCTTCAATCTCTGGTTTAGTTGGATGCCACAATATATCGTCCACTCAGTCATAACAGGGTCTCGACAACGAAACCATTTGTTGGAAAAAACCCACCAACAAAGACTCGTTGATAGTGGTTCTCATTCTGTCGATGCCCAGCCAATGCAAACTCCCTGAGCACCAGCCCAGATAGGTTTCACCCTGCCCAGAAACACCCGCAGAGCAGATGAAGTCTCACCTAATATGTTCGAGGGAGAGTTTTTAAAACCAAGTTTCTAGCACTAAGAAGGAAGGATAGGGAATCAGCGACTCAACAACATGATCATTAGACTCTTAAAGAGTAGTTAACTTGTATTACAACATTCATCACTAACAGATCACAAACAGATTACATCATTCACTTATCCATCGTGCTAGTGACATTCATACATATAACAGATTCATTTAGCATCCATCATTGACATCACAACACATAAAGACAAGAAAGAAATAAGAGACAAGATCAATTGAGGGAAACATCTGTCATGTCATATTACTTCTACGCAACAGATCCAAAGTATACAGTACTTATCCATAGGAGGAGAATTATCACAACCTAGGATTCAATAGCTGGTCGACACAGATAGAGCAAAAAATTCTCAAGAACAAAATGAAGCAACAAGATCACACGTAGTTATCAGATCACAAAAATAGATTGATGGATCAATATTCTACCTCAATGATCTCTGCTCTCCTCCCCTACAATTACAATTCTAATTCTATATATAGGCTTGTGCCTTTACATCCAAGGTCCACTTCTAACTAAATTCTAACAAACTAGTGACCTATATCCACAAAACGTGGTCAATCGGTACAAAATTGCATAAGAAATTCCAAAAACGGTTATTCTTCTACATATCGCACTGATATGGTCTTGCGTGGTCTCATGTGATCTTGAGAAGCCTCTGACGTGTTGCACAAGTCACTTACCTCAAACCATTGCCAACAATACTATAATACTCAATGATAGTATAGAAGCCTCTCAGAGTAAGCCAAATACTCTTAAGTTAGATGGAGTCGACACCCATGGGGTGTTTAGGTCCTTTTTCTTTTATTTTTCTATTGAGAAAAACCCTAGTTGCCCAAAATTCATAAACTGGTGCATAAGCAATTAATCTCCGTCCGAGGGTTTGATAATGGATGTATCTAGGTCTAGGATCTTGTGTCACATAAATTCCCTTAATATATAAAACACTCTACTAATCCCTTCTTATTTTACTCTGGTTTTTTCATAGGTCTTCGACTGAACAAAAAGAGAATTTTATTGGAACCTATTTGAAGCCAGAAAGCTAGTTGGAAAACTCTCCATTCCCCATCGATTTCGACATGTTTAATGAAGAGACATAGTTTGTGATAACCCTAGCGATCCAGTTCTTAGGTATGGAATCCAACCAATTTGTCACCAAATCTTAATTGAGTCTAATATTCACCCTTAGTTCAAGCCGAGCAACCTAAGGAGCATCAAGCCAGTGCTCACCACCCACATTTCTTCAATTTTATGAATTTTTAGCAAGATGTATAAATTCCTAGTTGAGTAATTTTAGTCATTCGAGAACCTTCAGGTTCCAATCCCTCCTCTTGAAGTTGTTTTTGAGCTTCAATTATGACAACTTGCAGCTCTCGGAAATGGTTATGACAGAAGACATGCACAAGGATTATTGCAAATTCATGAATGTCATCATGGCACAAATGTATGAAGTCCTCTTCAAAAAAAGGTTGACAAGGGTCCTTCCAGAGATGAAAAACCTACTGCAGACATCCCCTAAATATAAAGTGGGGGATTGATTTTCTCTCATAACATAATACAGTGATATGGGTCTATGGGTTTACTTGTCATCCATACGTCCTATCGACATTCCTATAATTGAGGGTGTTTGCACTAGATCTAATTAGGAAAAGGCTAACAACTGAAGATGAACACTTTCTAAGCTTCAGGAAGCTTGCAGATATTAAGTTTATGTGGGATGTTGGTTCTTTTACTGTTAAAAGAAAATTATCCTTTCCAATGCTTGAAATTCTGGTCAGAGAGAAATGGTTTGCTATCAAGGCCACAATTAACTATGACCCTCACCACATCATTCATAATAGAAGGAAAGCAAACAAGAACAATCCATTCAAGCACGTTGAAGTGGCTGGGTCGCTGGAAAAGCAAAGTTGGCTGAAATACCCTGGAGAGACTAATAACTATGATGAATATATGCCGAAATAGTCAATCTCCTTTGCACTGGCAGGGGATCCCCCTAGCAACACCTCTCAAGCATTGTGTCCATGGCCACATAGATCACTCCTTTTTCAAGATTTTCTGAGAAGAGAAATAAGAGAGAGTACCCAGAGGCCATGGATGTAGATGAAGGGGATACGACTAGAACATCCAAGATATAAAAAACTTAAGAACTTGATAAACTCATGCAGACTACCAAGGCTAAGGGGAGAAATAAAAATATGAAAGTTAAAGGTCCTACTTTAATATACATTCAACATTGTTACTAAGGATGTGGTAAGTAAGTACAATTCTAAATCTGAGCTACTGGACAAATACAGAGAAGCTAGTGAAAAAAAATTTGCAGAAAGATTGAAGTTATGTGATGAAGTGGAAAAATTCTCGGACGATAGTACCTCCTTGGAAACTGTTGAAGACCCAACTAGGGGAAAATTGAATTTGGTCGTGATCACAGGAGACAAAGTAGCTGAGCTAAAGGTAGATCCAAAAAGGGTCCCCAAAACTGACATGATTCACTTACACGAAGGGATAAGTGACTTTATCTACACTAATTTGCTCCAAGATTCCTTGCAAATATCCACACTAAGAGCCGTTAATAAAAAAGTTTAAGAGATGTTCTGAAAGGAAAAGGTGGAGAACATGGCTTACTAAACCCATATTAGAAAGCTCCAGGTGGATATATCAGTGCCAGACATCTTGAGATAAAGTTATCACCACACAAAGGATTCTAAAGGACAAGGAGGGTATAATCCAACAGTTGAAGAAAAAGATATACATCCCCTCTACTCGGCTTATACAAACTCCTGAATTGACTGAAATTGAAAAAGAGGAGGCATTAACGATCGAGTTAATTGATTGTAATGATAAAATGCTCAAACGGGAAGAAAAGGAAAAACAGTGGAAGAAAGATGTTGAATTATGGGCCGGATAAAAATGGACCTTCAAAGCAAGGCAAGCTGAATTAGAAAGAGATTTAACGGAATTAAAGGAAAAGGCTCAGGAATGGCCGATGCTTATGGCTCAATCGGTTGAGATATCTGGTGCAGAATCCCTCTCCCAAGCCATGTCCCAAGTAAGTCTCAAAGTTTTAGATATCACTGGTCTAAGCAAATAGAATCAGGACCTGATGGACATGGATAATGCCAAAGAAGGATTGAGAAAGAAGGTGGAAGAGCGTTGTAAAGGGTTGGAGGATAAGAATGACAAATTAACAAAACAATATTCAAACCAGGAAGCTCTTATAGGAGAAAAACACCTCATTTGGGACATGATAATAGTAGAAGCAACCAAAGTATGACAATACTTGTATTTTATCCAAGATAAGGAAAATTTTGTACAGGAATCCAAAAATCACATCCATATGACACAATTGGATCTGAAAAAAAGGTCATTGGACACAGCTGAAGCTACAATCAGTTTCCTGAATAGCTTAACTGAAGAAGACATCAGGCGAGGAAATGTCTAGGATATAATTCTAGTCATCACATGGGCCAGAAGAGTGGTTCACAAACACCGCCACTCAAATATGGTCGAAGCAAAATGGAGTTTCATGCGCAAGAAGGTCAACGAATTTGATGTGTTGTTTAAACATTTGGTCCGAAAGGGGATCCCTTTCTTCTAGGAGAAAAAGTACCAATGGTGTCCCAGAAGGAGTATCATGAAATATTGAGCGAGTGTAGGAAAGAACACATGAAATTTGAATGGCATAGCCCAACAGTCCTTTACAAGGAAAAACCATGGTCGAAAAACAGTTTGGTGAATTCGAATTATTATTTTATTTCAAGGTTTTGTGCACAAGGTTACCAACGCCTTCCTATCTAGAGAACCTATAGCTCTGAGTATTGGTGAAGGAAATGGTAAATCAAGAAACACCAATGGTTAATAAATGGTAATTCATTGAAGACTATGGTAGGGCCAATGACATGCTACACCATGAATGATATGCTTAGGCCGCAATCAAAACCAAGGATACAGGTATGAAGTAATTAGGTGAGCCAAGATTTTGAAGACATGGCATTTCTCTAGGTCTAGCAGAGATGTTACCCTCATCATTTTTTGTTTTATGCCACCCATGGGAAGGTGACATGATACAGTTTGTTGAGAATCTATTTCCAATTTTGTAACTAATTTTGGCCCCATTTTGAGGTTGGTCTCGGGGGCCCAAACCCTATAAACATTCTCCTCATAGAAGGAGAAATGGTTGGTTGGAACCGATTGGACTATTGTTTTTGTGATATTTTGATCTATTTTCAACACACGTTATAGATCCGAATGTTGGTTATTTGAATGTGAGAATTCTTGTTTATTTCTCAATTATAGTTTGTGATTTTCTTTTCCTTATGTGCATGTGTTTCCTGTTATCTCTTTACATTATGTTTTCTTCATGTCATATTCTTAGTGTATAATTTTTTGTAATTCATACTCATATGCTATGTCTATTAAATTTGATATCCACCAAATGCTTCTTCCAAAATTGGTGTAGAATTAATCCCTCCAGTGCTCTACACAAGTGGACTGTCATCATTATGCATTTCCCACCAGACCCAAAATATATTGACCATTATCGAAGTACTACCTTGATCTTGCAAGAATTTTCTATGCAAGCTGCTTTGTTTTCTTGGTATTTGTGACTCCATAGCCCAATATGTCTCTATCTTGTTTTCAACCACCCATAATTGATATTTAGTCTATGACGATATGTCTGGCCTTGTATTACGTTTGTGAGAGATCCCACTATGGAATCAGAGAATCCATCTCCCTTTCCTAAAGTGGTTCTACTATTACCTCGGGGTCCTCCTTCCCGCAACCTTGGGTGTGATTCTGAGTGCTAACAACTCCTACCCATCTCCCAACTTGCTTATTGCAATGCCTTATTCTAATTTTATTTTGAGAAGAATACAAATGATGATGTACAATTATTATTAAAAGTATTAGCTTCATTATTAGCATATGTATGAGGTGTTCTTATGCTAGATACATACCCACACCTCGCACACATTATGTGAGAATAATTATTAATTATTAGTTATTTATACATTGCAAATTATTTAAGTGAATTGTCAATTATGTATTAAATTGTGATCAATATATTAACTAATATTTTTAAACAAAAAAAGGAATCGACTTTTCCCTCGAAGAATTATTTTGGACATAAATTGAACTATAATTGTAACACCCCGGTTTTTACCCCTGGTGAGGAGCTAAAGGAAAAAGCCCCACCATTGATTTGGTTGCGTATGTTTCGGTAATGGGGATAGTTGCCGATGGTATATCGTGCTATCCGACACATTATAATTTGGTATCATGTAAATACACACATCAAATAAAATAAACCACAACCAGCTACGGCAGTGCAACATTGAAATGAAAAGGGAATGATTCCAAAGGATAAGGGGGTATGGGGGGGATGTCAACCTTGGTATTTGGGGGGGGAAGCCTTGTTTTACTTGCCATCTTCCCTTGTCTCACCCAACCCTTTAATGTTTTGTTGAGTTAGTTGAGGGAAGTTATTGCTTGAGGAAACGTGGGCATGAGGAGGCATCAGTTTGGCAGGCTGCTGTCAGTTCATACAGTACACATGCCCAGCGGCAGAACCATCGTTTCTCTCACACCTGGTCTCCACTCTTCCCACCACTTATGTTTTTCCTCCTCACGTAGGCAGTTGGTTGAGCTCTCCACCTTTTGCTGATTGTGGTCTATGTAAGTTTCCCCTTCACGCAGGGAGTGTTGTTTTACCCCAAGCGTAGGTTGGGATTCTTCGTTATATTCTTCCTCGTGCACTAGTTGGGGGTTCTTCTTTGGTCTGTGCATGCAACAAGCAGGTAGAACGGCCTCAAGGGCCCGATTTCTGCTGTGTATGTGTGTTGTTGTGGTCTTTCAGCCACGATTTCTGCTTGTTGTTGGTTTCACCCACATTTTGGGTTGTGTCGTTCTTCCCCTGATTTTCGGATGACTGTTGAGAGTCCGATTCTTCTTCCATTTGGACTGTGTGTGGGTTTCTTCCATGTTTTGCTTGGGTGATGTCTTCTTCCTTTGTGCACAGGCTGAGAGCTGTTCTTTCCCCATTTTTTCTATCTGTGTAACCTATCTTCAGCGTTGCATTGAGGAGCTGCGTGTTGTGGGCTCGTGGATGTTGGTTGGCTATTGATTGCCACATCCCGCTAGCTAACTTCTTCTCTGTTTTGTGGACTATGGATGGTTGCCATCATTTTCATTGTGAGTTTGGGCTGTTGATGTACCTTGGTTTGGGTTGTGGTTGAGTTTTTTTGGCCACGCTAGGTCCAAGAACAACTCTGATTTGCCGTGTGGGCTTCAGCTGTGTTTCATCTTTTGCTTGGGACTGTCACCGGTTGTTTTTCCTTCTTCATAGGGATGTGAAGGGATTGTGTTGCTACGGTATGCAGTGGTTGGTCTTCGGACTACTATGAGTGGAATGTGGAGGCTGGGTATGCTTGAGAAGGCTGGTGTTGTGGCCACCAGCTTAGCATTAGCCTTTCCTAGCTCCTTCATGACCTAGTGAATCCCAACTGTGTTGGTTTGCTGCTTTGTGAACCTTGGCTATGCGTAAGCCTGCATTGACCCTTATTCCTTGAGGAATCATGCCTAGCTCGGGGGTGGCAGCGTTGCTGAGAGATTGATGAGCACGCTGGCCTATGGTTGGGTGGAACATTGCAGCGACGTAACTGGTTGCGGGAGAATTCTTCATCAAAAGATAAGTACTGCTGTTATCTCATCTCTGCAATTTAATCTACTGTTCCATGGATTATGATGAACAAGTTAAAGCTGGAAGGTTTATGTGTTGCTTCCGCTGTATGATTGAGAACTCTGCATTTTTGTATGTTGAGTGATTATGCATCTTAGTATGTATTCTATTAAGCTTGTTTTAATTTCAGCATTGATGTCTGTCCATGTTCATGGTGATGTTTGCCCGTACGCATTGGTGTTGGTCGCGTCCTCTTCATCGGTCAGAGGGTCGGGGACATGACAATAATATACCAAGTTTGAATGCCCTAATTTTGATTCCATCCGACAAAGATGCATGCATTCCCAACACAACAAAGTCTTAGAGAGGTAGCAACCACCAATATAAGGCATGTTTGGTTCATGAACACTACCAAAAGATATGTAACCTAAACCAAGAAATGGATTCATGTATTGTATGTTATCTCCATCTACTAATTTGAAAAAACAATATTTACTTTTGAGCAAACAATAGTAAAGAAAAATCACATTGTAAGTTCAAGAAATGTCCATTCAAAACAACATCACTACAAATCACATAAACACTAGTTCAATGAGCCACCATGTAACACCTCGGTTTTGACCCCATTTGCATTAAATATACGTGATACATATATTGTAAATAATCATGGTGCGGAGCTAATGGCAAAGGCCCCACCATGGATTTGATTATGTTATGTTTTAGATAGAAATTGTCACTGATGGTATATCGGGACATGTGGCATACATATTAAATTGTGGCATCATGTAACTATGCATTTTTTAATTAAATAACCCAACTAGCTATGTTCTCTACAACTAATTGAGAAGGGGCATGATTCCTTAGGACAAGGATGGGGAATGATAAACCTTGAGTCATGGGGGGGATAAAGCCATGTGTCACCTTGTTTAATTTGTCACCTTCCCTTGTCTCATCAAACAACCATCTTAATTGTTCTGCTACTGGTTGGAGTTGTTAATGCTGGTAGTGGAGTGTGGCAGGACTGCCATGCCTTTCCCACACACACACTCCACTGGGCTGACCGATATGCTGGCAAGAAAACCACTATGCCCATGCCTACACTCTATCCACGATGCGATTGCGGACCGTTATGCCCACTCTCCCCACAGCCGACTGTTCGTTTTCCTCATGTAGTGTGGAGTTAAATGGGATTACAATCCATTGTGTGGGGGTTGGTTCATTCTACTCTGTTCCATGGATTACTAGCTTATGAGTTGGTTCTTCCTTTTCTGATGGGACGGTAGTTCGTGGTGTGTCCATCCTCCTGTTCATTCATAGAGTTTGTGTCTTTTCCACCATTGGCAGACTGTGTAACGTTCTATTACTCCATCATGGAATCATGGTTGTGTTTTCTTACACAGTTTTGTTGGTTGCATTATATTCCCTCACACACAGATTGGGATTCTGTTCCTTTCCATTTTCTGTCAGAGTAAGTTCTCCAGCGATTGCAGTGGGGATTGTCTGCTGTGAGTGCATGGTTGTTTGTGGGCAATTTCCATGATTGTTGGACTGTGTTTTCCCCTGTGTTTTGGCTATTGTAGGTTATTGTGGAATCATTTTGGCCATGATAGGGCCAAGAAAAATTCAGGAAGTTGTTTCTTCCCCTGTTAAAGGTGTAATAGATTTTTTACTGCATGCACATGGTGGTTTTTTCCTCGGACTGCATTGGAGTGGTGAATGAGGACCTGACGTGCTTGATAAACCTAGTGGGTTGAGAATCACATAGACAGAGCTACTAAGCTGGCTTGCTTCTCCACAACCCCTGAATAGCACTGGAAGAGAGATCAGGGCCTAAGGGACTGATTTCCTTGTGTTGGGTGTGTGTGGGTGTTCTAGAATCCAGGATAGCTCTGGTGTTGGTGTCTGTAGCTCTTCAATGAGATCATCAGCTTAGCATTTAGCCTTTCCCAACTCTTAGATGGCCTGATAAACCCAACTTGGTTGGCTTGGCTGATCTAATGTTCGCCCGATAAACCCAATTGTGTTGGCTTGGATAAAATGTGTACCCTTGTGGTGTTGTTATCCGTGGCTATGTATAAGCCTATTAGCTCCTTGTTCCTTGGGGAATCATGCCCAGCTCGAGGTGGCAGCATTGCTAAAAGATTAAGGATTACACAGGCCTATGGTTGGGTGGAATGTTGCAGTGACGTAGCTGGTTGCGGAATAAGTTCTTAATAAGATAAGTATTCTTACCTAACTTGTGTCTGCAATCATATTTACCATTGATGAATGATGATATACATGTTAAATGTTGATCTGTATATGCATGAATGTTGATTGATATGTTTTTCTTCCGTTGTGTATATGAATGCTTATGTTTCGTAATATGTTTTATGTTTTTAAGTATCATGCTTCAGCATTATATGTATGCATGTTCATGTTCATGGGGATAGATGCCTGAATGTTGGAGTGTAGTAGCATCCTCTTGCCTCGTTGGAGGGTCATGGACATTACAGTGTGGTATTAGAGCTTTGGTTGCAACATGGGTCTGAATGGGCCACGAAGATGCAGTGATAGAGCTTATGTTGCAGCATTTAGGGCTTAGAGGGCCATGAAAGAACAATTAACAATGGTAGGTTTCCTACTGCCCAGAAGAAACCACGAGAAATGGTGAATCACAAGAAGATTCATAAATTTTTCCAAGTGCCAGAATTATCGGCTCATCAGAACACTTAGTGAGAAGTTCTTCCAATGCAGTGGAAGAATTAGTCTAAAGACCACCCGACACCGAGGAATTTTGGAAAAAATTGGCAAAGTAATGGAATCATCGACGATCAATGATGATTAGTTGATCTCATTGCTGATGCTCAGCTGATCATGTTGCCGATGCAGCAAACATTTGGTGACTACGTCGGAAGGAATTAGTGGTTCAAGCACCACCGTTGCGGAAGCCTAGTGCAATAATCCTTCGACTGTTATAAGTTCCACTTTCCGATGTCGTTTCAGCCACCGATCAAGAATTGTTAGTTGATGTGGCAACGAATAAGGGAAGATGGATCCGACAGAGTCGGTGGAAAAGAAGACTAAAGAGGAAAATTTGAAATTTTTTCTAAGTCGTAGAATCATTGGCCATCGACAAATATTAGTTGATGACATTGCCGATGAACATCGAAAGAAGTTATATGATCTTCCACCACCGTTGCGGATGGCTAGACAACTATGCATCCGATGGGTAGAGCCTCCGCCCGCTGATGACACAGAGGAAAGTCATTCCGATAGCTGATGCAGTGGAAAAAGTTTCTGAAAGTTTTCTAAGGAATGAGATCATCGACGAACAGAGGAGAATATCCATTGACATCGTTGATTAATATTTGAAGGAAGAGTCAAAGCAGCAGAAGACAAGGCAAGAAGAAAAAAATTCAAAATTTTCTCTAAGGCTCGAGATAATTAGCCATTGGGAAATGTTAGTTGTATGTATCGCCGATGAAGGAATTAGTGGATCAAATCACCGATTGGAAAAGGTTCAATAAAGGTGAAGCACAGTTGCGGCTTCCTGGTCAACTATCCATTAGATGCCACAAGAGAATAGTCACTCCAACCGCCGATGAAGTCATGAGCTGTGGAAGACAGAGAAAGAGTGTGGGCCCCCATTGCAGAAGATGAAAGGACTAACCACCCGACGCCCAATACGTCCGACCGCCGATGCAGTGGATTAGTGGGTTTCTCCACCAACAAAGTTTAGACTATCAAACCATTATGGATCCAATTAGAAGAAAATTTTGAAGAGTATAAGATCATCAGAAAATTATTAAATGATCAGACCGCTGATGAGCTAGGTGTTTTGACCACCAAAGTGTCAAAAAGATAGTTGGGAGGAGGTCCGATTGGACCAAAGGAAATTTTGTAGTTTTTCAGAGAGATTTTCTCAGCGAATTTTAACTATTTTTCAGGGAAAATTTTCAGTAGACTGTCAGTGGATTACAGGGCTGAAGAGAGAAAATTTTGTGTTTTAGCAAAACTGTTGTTTTATGAAATTCCAGAAGAGGAAGGTAGGTAGTTTTGATTTATATTAATAATAAGCATCTAACAGTTTTCTACTAACGCATTTGCAGAATTATAGACCACTTCCAAGAGCAGTATTCCAAGTAGAATAGTGTGGTAAAGCAAGAGGTGGTTTAATCATGAGAACCAATGATGGGTATGATGCTCGGGATTTCTACGAGCGTGCAAGAGATGCCATGGGAGAAAATGTCTGAAATGGAAATGATGTCATAGAGTCTAATGGAAGGAGATTCCAAGAGACATCATCTGAGGTTGCATCCACCATGAGAATCTTGATTAAAGCCCAGGAAGAGAAGCATCAGTTGAATGCTTCCATGTTGCAGAGTTTGACAGATTTGCAGAGAAAGATAGATTCTGGACAAGGTACATCAAGACCAGAAGGTAGTAAGAGAAGCACTAGGAGAACGAGAAGGACTTCCAGTGGATCATCTGATTCTGAATAATCCAGGAGGGATACAAGCTCATCTTCTCATAAAAGGAAAAGAAGAAGGCACCATAGGGATCGCTCTTGAGATGAATTTAGGAAAGTTAAACCTCCTACATTTGATGGTGAGATAAATATGGGACAAGAAGCTGAAGCTTGGCTTCTTGGGATAAAGAAGTACTTCCAAGTACAGGATTATTTAGGAAACATGAAGAAAAGAGTTGCCATATTCAATCTGAATGGAAGAGCATCCATTTGGTGGGAACACTTCAAGCAAGTAAAGAAGATCAGTGAAAGGAAACTGAAGTGGAAACAGTTCAAGAAGTATTTCAGGAAGAAATACCTCTCTGATAGGTATTATGATGATAATATTAAGGAGTTCCATGAGCTGAGATTGGGACAGTAGACCATGGATGAATATGCAAATAAGTTCTTAGAATTGTTGAGGTATGTTCGGTACATTAGAGATGAAAAATTGAAGATACATCGGTTTTTGAGTGGATTCCCTCAATCCTACAAAGATAGAATTGAGTTTTATGAACCAAGAACTCTTGAAGAAGCAATAAGGAAGGCTAAGTATTGCTATGAACAAAGGAAAGGTAAACCTGGTTACCATAAGGCATGGAAGGACAAGAAAAATGAAAAGTTTTACCAAAGGAGGAAAGGTTTCAAACCTTCTAGATTCAAGAATCCACAGAAGTAGCCATCCCAAGCTGTGAGTAATCCAGTTGGAGTGACAGGTGGAAAGCCTAAAGAGCCACATTAGAATAGAGGTCCACTCAAATGTTGGAAATGTGAAGGACCCCACTTGCCTAGATATTGTCCACTTGAGAATGAAAGTGCAAGGCCAGCTTATAACATATGGGAAGCAAAAACAGTGGGTCAAATAGCAAGGGAAGTCCCTAGAATTTATGTAGCAATAGAGGACTGCCAAGCAGATCACCAGTCATCCATGGTTGAAGTTGCAGGTAAGATTGTTCAACAATCTATTTCTATTTTGATTGACCCTGGTTCTACTCACAGTTATATCACTCCTAGGGTAGTGGATATTTGTGCTTTTAAGAAAGTAAAGCATAGAAAATCTTGGTTAGTTCAGCTAGCCATTGGAACTAAGAGAAAAGTCAGTGAATTGGTAGAGAAAAATCCATTGGTTATGAATGGATTGATAACTTGTGTATATCTGAATGTTCTACCACTTGGTTCCTATGATGTTCTCATTAGAATGGATTGGTTATAAGCTCACAGAGTAAAGCTTGACTGTTATAACAAGAATTTTGAATGCACAAATGAGGAAGGAAACACAGTAATCGTGAAAGGTATTATGAAGGTAATTTCAGTAAGATAGGTTTCAGCAATGCAGTTGAAGAAGTTCTTTAGGAAGGGTTGCCAGTTATATGTAGCTCATATTCTGGAGCCAACAAGATATGAAAATCCTAGGTTGGAAGACTATCAGGTGTTATAGGCATTCAACGATGTGTTTCCTGATGAGATTCTGGGACTTCCTCCAAAGAGACACATTGATTTCACCATTGAACTTGTGCCAGGAGCAGCACTAGTGTCCAAGACACCCTACAGGATGAGTACACTGGAGATGCTAGAGTTGAAAATGCAACTGTAAGAGTTGTTGGAAAGAAGTATATCCAACTGAGTGTGTCTCCTTGGGGAGCACTGATTATGTTTGTGAAGAAGAAAGATGGTACCCTCATATTGTGTATTGATTGTAGACAGTTGAACAAGGTTAATGTGAAGAATAAATATGCTTTTCCTAGGATGGATGACCTCTTTGATCAAATGAGAGGAGCAAAGGTATTTTCCAAGATTGACTTGAGGTCTGGTTACCATCAGGTGAGGATCAAGGACAAATACATTCATAAGACAAACTTCAGGACAAGGTATGGACATTATGAGTTTTTAGTGGTACCATTTGGTCTCACAAATGCATTGGCTACATTTATGTGCCTTATGAACAGCATCTTCAGTAAGTGTTTGGACAAGTTTTTTCTTGTTTTCCTTGATGACATTCTTGTTTATTCTAAGAATGAGGAAGAGCATGAAGAGAATTTGAGACTGACATTGCAAGTGCTCAAGGAACATCAGTTGTATGCAAAAATAAGCAAGTGTGACTTCTACAGAGATAGAATTCAGTATTTGGATCACATTATCTTAGAAGAGGGTATATCTATAGACCCTAAGAAGATTGAAGCCATTATGAATTGGCCTACTCCAAGAAATGTGACAAATGTAAGATCTTTTATTGGACTTACAGGATACTACAGGAGATTCATTGAGGGATTTTCCATGGTTGTACATGCCATCACTTCTTTACAAAAGAAGGGGATGAAGTTCGAATGGACTTTGAAGTGTGAAGAGAGCTTCCAGCGGTTGAAGAATCTTCTAACTAGTGCACCAGTATTGAAGGTTGCAGATCCAGAGAAATATTTTGTTGTATGTACCGATGCATGTGGACAAGGGCTTAGAGGCATCCTTATGCAGGACAACCATGTGATATGTTATGATTCAAGAAAGTTGAAGAAGCATGAGAAGAACTATGCCACTCATGATCTAGAAATTGCAGCCATAGTACATGCTCTCAAGATGTGGAGACATTGCTTGATGGGTAGAAGATTTGAGTTCAGGATAGACCATTGTGGCCTGAAGTATTTGTTTGATCAGCCTACTCTGAATGCTAGGCAAGCAAGATGGCTATAATTTCTATGTGAGTTTTATTTTGAAGTCAACCACATAAAAGGAAAAGAGAACAAGGTAGTTGATGCACTCAATAGGAAGGTACAGGAAATGCATGTGGCATCTCTTAGTATTTTCCAATTAGACTTGAGGCAGCAGATTGGTAATCATGTTGCTAGAGACGAACTGTATGAGCATGTAAAAGACAAATTGCAGCAGCAAATTCTTGAGAAGAACTATGAAGGATATAAATTGGAAGAAGATGGACTTCTCACTTATAAAGGAAGAATTTATATTCTGGATGTAGCAGATTTGAGGAGAGTTGTTATGGATGAAATCCATCAAGCTCTGTATTCTGGTCACCTAGGATATTAGAAGACAATTGCTATAGCTAGAAATAAATACTTTTGGTCGGGGATGAAAAAGGACATGGCTGATTACATTTCAAGGTGCATGAAATGTCAACAGGTAAAGGTTGAGCATCAACATCCAGCAGGTTTGTTGCAGCCTTTGCCAGTTCCAGAATGGAAATGGGAAGTTATTTCCATGGATTTTATTACAGGATTTCCGATGACTTGGAGATAACATGATTCCATCATGGTTGTGGTAGACAAGTTGACAAAAGCATCACATTTTATACCAGTGAAGTCTATGCATAAGACGGATGACATTGCAAAGATCTTCATGAAGGATATTTTCAAATTGCATGGGTTGCCGAAGGCAATAGTATCTGACAGAGATGTCAAGTTTACTTCCAATTTTTGGAAGGGGTTGTTTGTAGATTTGGGTACAAAGCTAAACTTCAGCACTGCATACCATCCTCAGATAGATGTGCAGACAAAAAGAGTGAATCAGGTGCTTGAAGGTATGCTTTGCATGTATGTGATGGACAAACCAACCAAGTGGGAATATTACTTACACTTGGTAGAGTTTGCTTATAACAATGGACAGCAAGCATCCTTGGGGATGAGTCCATATGAAGCTTTGTATGGAAGAAGGTGTAGGACACCAGTGACTTGGGATAACCCATTGAACAAAGCTGTGCTTGGTCCAGAGTTGCTCAAGGAAATGGAGCAAGACGTTGTAAATATCAAGCATAATCTAAAAGCAGCACAGGACAGATAGAAAAGCTATGCATATAAGCATAGGATGAATAGAGAATTCAGTGTTGGGGATCATGTTTACCTCAGAGTGAAAGCAAAGAAGAGTTCTTTGAAGATTCGAAGTTATGCCAAGATGTCACCTAGATATTGTGGGTCATTTGAAGTGCTTGAAAGAATAGGGGCTGTTGCATATAGAATTGCATTGCCTACTAGTACTAGAGCTCATAATGTTTTTCCTGTTTCTTTGCTTAATAAATATGTACATGATACTAACCATGTGATAAATTGGGATTTGATTCAAGTGGATCCTGGGGAAGAGTTCCAAATCGATCCAATGCGCATCCTTGACAGGAAGGTCACAATGCTCTGGAACCGAGCCATAGGGAAGGTAAAGGTGCAATGGGAGCATTATAGACCTAAAGAGGCTATGTGGGATCTATGTGGAAATTGAACCCAGTGTTAGAACAATTACACTCACATTAATTGCCAATTGCACATGCAAAATTACTCACAAAAGAGACTGAATATGGAGCTGAACACTAAACTGTATTGAATAAGTGTACAATAGCCAACCCTGTGAAGTCATAGGCTGCCACAATAAATAATTACATGAGGGATTCAAATGCATGAAGATGCCATTCAAATCTAGTCAAAAGCAGGCTTACTAAATCTAAGCAAATCCTCCATAGGTGCATAAAGCAGTTTCCAAAACTGTCTAGGAGCTCATGAATTGGAAAAATAAATTAGGAAAGATAATAGTTGATCAAAGGACAACTCATACATGATTTTCATAGGAGAAAAGAGTGGAGGATGTGGAGGACAAAAAACAAGTTAACTTCACCTAGTCAAACTTTCCCAATTGCCTTAAAACACTGAAAAAGAAGGCAATAAAGCAGAAAAAGAAGACATGCACTAGGGAGACCAGGAATAAAGAAGATTTGATTCCAGGAGGTTTCCCAAGCACTCCATGACTCAAAATTAGCAAGTTTTACCACTATGGATGTGTAGATGACAACTTGCATAAGGTGGAATATGGAAACTAGGCAAATAAGACAAAAATGGATTAATTAATGTCTAAGGTAGCTAACTATGGGTTGATTATTCTAACACCCCCCCTTAAGCCTGACTTATGAGTAATATAACATAAAATTATAGGGCCTAGCAACAAGGCTTAGTCACCCTTTACATACTGCATGTCCATTTGACCAAGGAAAGAGACAAAAACCCAGTGGGAAAATCCTCCCTTAAACATGGACTGTAAAACAAAATTTGGAAATCTTGTCATCACTCATGCTTCACAGCTTGATCAGAAATCCCCAGCAGTGATTTGAGATTGCTGAATGTCTTCTCACAAAAGGATTTGGTGAAGATATCAGCTACTTGTTTTGAAGATGAATAGAAGAGTAGGTGAATGGTGCCATCATGCACAAGCTGCCTGATGTTGTGTTTGGTTATCTGCTTCTGAACTGGATCATTGCAGATTTGAATGGTTCTTTGATTATCATAGTAGATAGTAGTTGAGTATTTTGATTCGAAGCCACACTCTCCAAGTAACCCCTGCAACCATAAACATTGAGTTGTTGCATTTACAACTCCTCTGTACTCTGCTTCTGTAGATGAGAGTGCAATGGCACTCTGTTTCTTGCTTCACCAGCTAATTGGACCTTCTGCAAGCATGAACACATATCATGATGTTGAATTTTTGTCTATGCTGTCACCTTCCCAATCACTATCAGTAAACCCAATCAAATCAAGATCAGATTTAGCTTTATAGAAGATCCCATGTGTCCTTGTTCCCTGAACAAAGTTAAGGATCCTTTTGGTTGCTTTCCAATGGATCTCATGAGGCTGATCCATGTATCTAGAAGCCACACTTAATTCATAAGAAAGATTAGGTATATAATGTGTAAGATATAACAAACATCCAATCAATTTCCTATACAGTGTATTGTTTACAATAGGTGAAGAATCAACTTCTTCAAGCTTCACTCCTGAAAGGAAAGGAGTCTTGCTTGGCTTGCAATCCTTCATTCTGAATTTGTTCAGCAAATCCAAGGCATACTTGGACTGGTGCACCTTGATTCTAGCTTTGGTTTGAGCAATCTCAATCCTCAAGAATTGGCTCAATAGCCCCAAATATGTCATGGAGAAGGCTTGGTTCATTGCACCCTTCAAGGAAGCAATTTCATCCTTTGATCTTCCTGTAATGAGGAGGTCATCAACATATAACACAATTATCATTAATGAACCATTAATCAACTTCAAATATACATTTGGATCTGATTTGCATCGAACAAAATTCAGTGATAGAAAAAAGCTATCAATCTTGGCATACCAAGCCCTGGGGGCTTGCTTAAGCCCATACAATGACTTCTTTAGCCTGCACACAAGAGATGGGTTAGTAGAAAATCCTTGAGGATGCTGCATGTATATCTCTTTAGTGAGATCTCCATTTAGGAAAGCACACTTCACATCCATGTGATGTACTTCCCATTGCTTTGAAGCTGCAATGGCTAAGGCTAGCCTGATGGAGTCCATCTTTGCCACTGGTGCAAAGGTCTCATTGTAGTCTATGCCATGAACCTGTGAGTAGCTCTTGGATACCAATCTGGCCTTGTACTTTAGAGGTGAACCATCAGCAGAAAATTTGGTCTTGTACACCCACTTACACTGAACTAGCTTCATCCCTGGGGGAAGATCAACCAGCTCCCAAGTGTTGCTCTTCTTGAGTGAGCTGAACTCTTCCTTCATGGATGCTTTCCATCTTGGATATTTTTCTGCATATTCATATGTTTGAGGATCTGATTCCACCATCAGATAGCATTTCTTAGCAAACATAGGATCTTCCATGCATAGAGCACTCTCAAATTGAGATCTAGTCCTCCTAGGGTCATTAGGATTTCCAGCTAGTTCTCCAGCTGCATGAATGGTCTTAACTGCCCATTTTGGCCTTGTAGGGATATTAGGATCCGCAATAAAATCATCACTATAAGACATATCAGAATCAGCATGTTCAACTATCTCTTCACTTACATTCAGAGGTTCTGGTGGTGAAGAGGATTCTCCAACTTCCACTGCTATTAGGGGTTATTCTTGAAACTAAACACACCTTTCAATGAAGGCTTTGTTTGTGCTCAAATTGATCAGCTTGTACCCTTTTGAATCTTCAGAGTAGCCAAAAAATAGACACTCTTTGCTTTGTAACACCCCAATTTTGACCCCGTTGCATTAGATGTATATGATGTATATATTGTAAATAATCATGGTGAGGAGCTAAAGGCCAAGGCCCCACCATTGATTGGTTATGCTACGTTTTAGATTTAAATTGTCACCAATGGTATATCAGGGCATGCAGCATACATATCACATTTTGTCATCATGTAAATATGCATCTTTAATTAAATAACCCGACTAGCTACATTCGCGGCAACTAAATTGAGAAGGAGCATGATTTTCACAAGGATAAGGGTGGGGGAATTGTCAAACCTTAGCGAATGAGGGAAAAATCCATGTGTCATTTTTCCTTGTCTTATCCAACTACCACCTTAAAATGTTCAGCTGATTAGTTGGGGCATTTATTTTTATGGGAGTGGGGGTGGTAGGATTGTCATTCCTTGCCCATCCGCACACTCCACCAGCAATGAACCTCACGTTGGGAAAAAGGAAACAAACACTCCATCATTCCACTCTCTTTTCCATGACAGTGCTGAGACATTCACACACTTATGGTTGTCTATTCATCCATGCACAGAGGTAGAGCTATTCATCCTCACATAGGAGCGGAATTCTTATTCTCTCTCACGCACAGAACTTTCTTGGTTTTACCCACGTAGTTTTTCCTCTACGGATTTGCGGATGGTGTGGTTGTATCCTTTCCTCACAGGTTGAGTTGTGGGTTCTGCGTTGTTGTTACTCATGCAGTAAGCTAGGAGCCATTCAGTCACTGTCACCCACGATTTTCTTGTGGAGAGCCATTTACACTCAGGGACTATGTTGCGGTCTGTGTAATTCTTTTTCGCTTGCTTAGTTGTCTAGGATGGACTGTTGTCTTTACTCATGTTGTGATTGTGTTTGCTGTTGCATTTGGGACTGCTACTTCCCCATGTAGTGAGCTGTGTTTGCTGTTTGGGGCTGCTGTAGATTGTTTGGAGTCATTTTGGCCACGATAGGGCCAAGAACGACTCAGGAGTCGTTTTCCCTGTTTAAGCTGTGACAACTGATTAATTACCTGCGTGCAATGGATGGTATTCAGACTGTGTTGGGAGAAGGGATGGGGGATTGGTTTACTTGATAAACCTGGTGGCTGGAAACCACACAGATAGAGCTAGAGGGTTGGCTTTCTTCTCCACAACCCCTGAATAGCACTGGAAGGGAATGTGTAGCAGAGAAGGGACTGATTCCTTGTGTTGGGTGTGTGTGGGTGTCTTAGAAGCTAGGCTAGTTCAGGTATAGGTATTCTTGGCTCTGTAATGAGCTCACCGGCTTAGCATTTAGCCTTTCCCAACTCCTGGATGGCCTAATAAACCTGACCATGTTGGCTTGGATATCTTGTTGATGGCCTGATAAACCCAAATGTGTTGGCTTGGCTATGTTTTGTGTATCCTTGGCTATGTGTAAGCCTGCTTGTTCCTTATTCCTTGGAGAATCATGCCCAGCTTGGGGGTGGCAGCATTGCTGAGAGATTAAGGAGCACGCTAGCCTATGGTTGGGTGGATGTTGGGGTGCGCACCCTAACGGTCTTTAAGGTGGGTAACTTCGTGGGTTTTTGGGAACTTGTAAGCAGAGCTACGGCTCAAAATAGTCTTAGGGGTGTCGGGGTTGAGTAAAAACCTTATTTTGTAAATAAACCCATGGTTTAAATCCAGGGTTTAGGGTTTGGGGTGCCCATGGTTTTAGTCCATGGTTTTGTAATAGTGCGCTGTATAAACAGGCACTCTTGTAAATAAGAAAGGTTAGGCTTTTTTTGTAAGAGGAATTGATGCGAAGCTAAGGCTATTTTGTAAGAAAAGGTTAAGTCCTAGCTTTGTGCGCAGAGGGTTTTGGGTGAATAAGGAAATTTGCAGTTGTGTGCGTAGAGGCCTGCAGCTGTGTGCGCGGCTTTGAGGACTTAAAGGGATGTGCAGCTGAGTGCGCAGATCAGAACCGTGGTTTTTGTAGAAAGTTGAATAAAATACAGTTCTGTGGACGTAACCCCTACACTAGCGGTGAACCACGTTATATCTGGTGTCGTGGTTCTCTGTGTTGTTTCTATTGTGTTCTTTTATGCATTAAATCTATATATCTGATAAGTAAATATCACTGCTAGATAATAGTTTCGTTGTGAATTCCCAGTAAACGGTTGCGCAAGGCACTGTTTGTTTATCTAACTGCAAATCTAAATAAGTGAATGTTAAGCTCTGTGATTTACATTTATAATCTGTTTGAAAGCTAAAGGTACAGTGATATCCCTCTTCTGCTTGTAGAAATCTGGTTCTGCGGCACCCCATAGCAGTTTTGGGTGAGACTGCAACCTGTTTGCAGGTTGTTGCCGAAAGGGCCAACTTTGTGGGTCTTTTGTTGGTGCGAAGTTAAAGGTATAAAACCCGGGTCTGCCCTATAGCCCAACAAATTGGTTCCGTTGCTGGTTTAACTCAGTATCTGCTCAAGAGGGGTTTACATCATACCTCGAGGGCTATGTTCTGGAGACCCTCTGTGAAGGAAATCGGTCATTGGCTTGACGAGACTTATCTGAAATTCGCCACACAAGAGAACACGGATCTGCGTCGTAGTGCAAACGAATTTTTACAAAGGTATGTTTTTTGTGAGGTTTATGAGATTTTCTTTGGTAGTATCCACATAGAGTTGCACCAGTGGTTATCCAGGTTAACAGAGAGAAGAACGAACTTCCAAGAACGTCAGTTTCCTGCTTGGACCCCCGCCAGAATTAATATACTAAAAAGGGTAAACAATGAGATATCCCGCGCTATTGATTTCTGGACAACGCGAACCCTTGAGGCATTCGTGACAGAGTTCACCATCGACACGAGTACCTCCTTTAGTGAAGCGGAGCGGCAGTTTTTCAAAGGACCAAGGGGTAAGTTTTTGAATTCATTTAGTTTAAGAATTAAAATGCTATTAGCTGAAAAAGGTATATTGCTAATTGAATCAGACTGTTAGATTTAGTATTACTAATCTATGTTTGTAAGTGAAACTACCTTCGACAAGCAAAGTGGTTTGCTGGGAAGTGGCAAAAGGTACAAGAGATATTTTGGATCCTATTCCCAGGGTCAGCATACCGAGTATCCCCCTGTAAATCCCACAGATTCTGAAGAAACCCCTCCAATTGGAAACCCTTCGGTAACCCCGCAGTGAAGACCTATTATCCCTGAGAACCCGTCGCAGTATGAAAGTCACCCTAGCCCGAGTACTCCTGTCACAGGTCAGTCTAACCCAATAAGTTCCCCCCCGCCTACTTCCAGTCCCCCTCCATCCCCCCTAGATCCACTATGGCCCATATGCATGATGACATTAAGCTACCTGTTTTCAAAGGAACTGGATTAGAGGATCCAGAACAGTTCTGGTTTTTATGTAAAGCAGTATGGACTGCTAAGTCCATTACGGATCTGTTAACACCCAAAAATGGTTAACTACCTCATCTACCCCATTACATGGCTCATTTGTCCACTTTCCTACCATATCTCTATCAAAAACCCATAAAACCATCTAAAAGGTCACCAAAAAAGCTTAAAATGCCTCCAAAAGGCTATAAAATCCTTTTTTCCAGCAAAAATATCCAAAAAGGAATAAAAAATGTA
The DNA here is from genome assembly GCA_001517045.1 of Pseudotsuga menziesii. Lineage (NCBI taxonomy): Eukaryota > Viridiplantae > Streptophyta > Pinopsida > Pinales > Pinaceae > Pseudotsuga > Pseudotsuga menziesii. The sequence goes on along the minus strand of LPNX010269915.1, from coordinate 330,320 downwards.
AAATAATGAGGAAAAAAGAGGAAAAAACCCTAAACAGCTAAAACCCTAAAAAGCTGACCTAAACCACATGGTTTTATAAATAAGTGATGGAGACCCATTATTCCATACCCATGATCATAAGCATCCTGCCTCTGCCGAAATTGTTCCTGAAACCCTAGCTTACCATCAAGCTACTTTCACCATTGAGAACTCTTTTTGGCCCATTTCCACCATCGAAGAAAGAGAGGAAGCAGCTTGGAGCTCGAAGCCACCGACATCGGACCAGCGCAACGGACTCCACCAACCTCCTCATTGGAGGTAACATCAACAAATATTATTATTTATTTTTTACCGTATTGCTTCATGAATGTTTAAATTTAGTTTTTAATTCTGTTATAGCTTTTTAATTCATATATCATTGAACTGCTACTAAGGAATCCACATTCCTTAGTAGGTGCTCATTTGCACAAGCTAGGGCTAAAACGCTAGCAACAGTTTTGGCGACTCCGCTGGCTTTTTTATTCATTTTATTTTCCGTTTTGTACTTTCGGCTGTCGTTTTTTGGCCGCCGTACACCGCCATTTTTTTTCCACAGCCGCGGCCCGACCGTGACTGTTTCCTCAAAACCCGCGGCCCGACCGCAACTGTTTCCTCAAAACCCATGGCCCGACCACAGCTGTTTAGCAGAAAACCGCGTGCCGGCCGCGCCTGTTCACCCCAAACCCGCGGTTCGACCGCGACTGTAGCCAAGAAACTCGCGATCTGAGCGCGACTATTGCCTTCAAACCCGCGGTCCGACTGCGCGAGTCCGCCCCATACCCGCGGTCCGCGAACTGTTTTTTGTTTGCCCTTGTTTCTGCGCCGAAATCCAGCCACTTTGCTTCCATTTTCCTGCACTTGCACAGCCACCTGTTCCACTTGCACCCTACAGCCATTTCTGTCCCTTGTTTACAACATTGTTTAAAATATTTTAGCATTATTTATTTCAGAAAAATTCACATTATTTATTACAGTTTTGCATACATTATTATTGTTATTGAGGAAGTTGCCCTGGCACTTTTATTTTGGATTCACAACCTCACCAGCACACAATCTATCCCCTAATTCAAGTGAGACCTAAAATCTAATTAACTCAACCAACACTATAACCTCATTTGAGGAACACAAAAGAATTTTGTAGTTAGGTAGGATCGGGGGGATAGGCTTTTAATAACACCCCTT
>LPNX010269915.1:292286-321167 GCA_001517045.1 Pseudotsuga menziesii | reverse complement strand
CACATGGTTTTATAAATAAGTGATGGAGACCCATTATTCCATACCCATGATCATAAGCATCCTGCCTCTGCCGAAATTGTTCCTGAAACCCTAGCTTACCATCAATCTACTTTCACCATTGAGAACTCTTTTTGGCCCATTTCCACCATCAGAGAAAGAGAGGAAGCAGCTTGGAGCTCGAAGCCACCGACATCGGACCAGCGCAACGGACTCCACCAACCTCCTCATTGGAGGTAACATCAACAAATATTATTATTTATTTTTTACTGTATTGCTTCATGAATGTTTAAATTTAGTTTTTAATTCTGTTATAGCTTTTTAATTCATATATCATTGAACTGTTACTAAGGAATCCACATTCCTTAGTAGGTGCTCATTTGCACAAGCTAGGGCTAAAACCCTAGCAACAGGATCAAGATACAACAAGAGCGTAGCTGGTTACTTCTTTCAGAGACCATGCTCTGACCTGGTTCATGAAGTTCTCCAGCACTCAGAATCATGCACTGGCTGATATAAAAGCCGCAATGATAAAGGAATTTAAGAAGCCAAAATCCGAGTCACAGTGTATCACTGAATTGAAAGAGATTCAGCAGAGGCATGGAGAATCAGTGTGGGACTTTGATCAGAGGTTCAAAGTCCTGCTAGACCAAGTTAGTTTTACCATTGGACCTGCGCAGCACAAGGAATGGTTCATTGCAGTGTTGCTACTGCATATCTGAACTCCACTCATGCAACAGAAGGTTTCTGACCAGCAGGAGGCTCTGGAAATCGCGATGAAGCTTGAAACCGCCCCTGTCGCAGACAATTCTGGTATTGCTCAAATCCAAGCGCAGTTGGCGGTGATGGCTCTAGAGCTTCGTGATATGAAACAAGGAAAGAATGGCCACGAAGAGGTTTGGTGTACACAATGTCGCATAGAAGGTCATGCCAAGGAACACTGTCCTGTGGTAAGAAATCACCTGAATACTAGTGTGCCAAACCCGTTTAACCCGCAAGTTCTTTATTGTGAGCTTTGCAGAACAACAAGGCAGCATCGCCCCAAAGACTGCTATCTCCTACAGAGGTATGGGAAAGTACCTAAGAACCCCTATTGTAAATTATGTAAGTCTGTAGGACATAATGAAGATGAGTGTCACAGTTATGACTTCATGAGAGAGCGCACCTACGATTCCTATCGGGTACAAAATGAGGGACTGAGTAATGATGGCTATGGGCCCCGCGGTGGTGCATCAGGTAGAGGTTCTTTTGGAAGCTGTGGCGATAGCGGTATGGCTGGTAGAGGATGCCGTCAGGTGGTGTGTTATAAATATAACCAGGCCAAAAATCTGGCTCGCGACTATCGGAACCCCACTACGACATGTCGGTATTTCCGAGCAGTAGATCATGTGATCGAGCAGTGCCCGCAGTTGATAGCTAAGATTCAGGAACGAAACAGTGCCCCTACTCAAAATCTTCAGATGATTTCTGCCGAACAAAGACTTGCCCTAGCCATTAATGTTGTTACCTGCAGCGAAGCTACGATGCACACACAGACTAAGGAGGACTAGCCTGGCGAAGCTTGGGTTCGTAAGGCCCCTGTGAAAGTTCCTGCCTTTGATATTGAAAAAGAGAAAGAGACATTCATGGATGTCGAGAAAGATTTTGTGGATTCTAGTACATCAGTAGTACCTGCGCAACCACATCAGCCAGAGTCAAAGTTGCAAGAAGCTTCGACGGATAAAGTAAGTACACTATCTTCCTTTTTACAGAGCTGTATGAAACTCTTAAGGAATCAGAATGCTTTAAAGGAGTTACAAAAAGTTCTTGCAGTCTGTGAACCTCAGAGAAGAGTTGATAAGGAGAAAACTGTTAATCGTGTCTGGAGAACTGGTAGGGAAATAAGATTGAATGCCCAGATAGGAGAGTATGATATGACTGATGCTATTTTGGATCTCGGATCAGAGGTAAATGTCTTAACCAAATAGACCTGGGATAAAATGGGAAAACCTACCCTCGCGTGGTCCCCTATACAGTTGAGGTTAGCCAATCAGCAGGAGATTGTGCCCCTCGGACGATTCCCTAATGTTCCAGTAGATATTGATGGCGTCTGTACTGTAGCAGAATTCGAAGTTATTGAGATTATTGACGACAACAATCCCTATCCTACCCTGTTAGGTATTGAGTGGGAAATGGAAAATGGTGCAGTTATTAACCTTAAGAAGAGACAGATGACTTTCTAAGGGAAAGATTTGAGAGTCATAGTCCCATTGGATCCTTCTCAAGGAGAAAGGTACACAGAACCCCTTCGAGAGGAGGATCAGGATGTGTTGGACCATATCTACAATATCACAGCGAAGGAAGAAGATTATGTTGATTCTAATGCCAAAGGTATTATGGATTGGCAGTGTGACAGCTCCTGCATGACAGATTCAGATGATGGTCTAGAGAATTGGCAAAACAGATTGTATGAGTTACATGGCCACCGTTGTGCAAGAATTACCAAGTCTCTTAGATGGCTTGGCTCATAGACCAGACCCTTACCTGTTTTTGATGGCTCGACAGACCCAGAAGAGTTTATTGAGCAATTCTCAGGCCAGATACCAGACTCACAGAAAATGGAGACTTTGGACTCAGTCTTCAGAGCTACAGCAGCCAGATGGTGGAATGGTCACAAACGGTACATTCATAGTTGGGAAGTTTGCCAACAGTCCCTTCGCCTGAGATTCATGGATCGACCACAGGAGGTCTGCAGTAGTTTTAATGGTAAGACCAACCCTCAGAAGCATTTGGAGCAATGTTACGAAGCCTGGAAACATGTACCTCATGCAGAGTGGGTACATAGGTTTGTGCACACCTTGGATCCTATTGCAAAGAATTGGTATGTGGAAGTCAAGCTCGCCGGGGTATTGTAAGTTGGGATACTCTTGTTGACAGTTTTGTATTGACATTTTCTATTAATGAGGTGTTTGATGATCAAGAGATAGTAGAATACCAACCGGATTGGAAGGCCCAAGAATCCAATGCAGTCGAATGTTATAACCTCGCAATTGACGAGGATGACGATCCGCGCAACATTGATATTCCAGAGTCAGAAGGCCACTGCGAAGTTCATGGACCAGCAGTTGAAGTACCTGAGGTGACACAGCCCTTGAAGATGCATACCATAAACATTGGCTCCGAAGAACAGCCTAAGCATGTTACCATTGGAGATTATTGGGACAACGAAATGGTAAGCAAAGTGACCCAACTTCTCCATGAGTATCGGGACCTATTTCCCACAAATTTTTCAGAGATGAAAGGTATCTTGGGTGATATAGGAGTCATAAAGATCCCCTTGAAACCTGATACAAAGCTTGTGAAATAGCGTCCTTATAGGTTGAACCCTAAGTATAAGGAAAAAGTAAGGATGGAGCTGGATAAGATGCTTGCTGTAGGAATTATTGAGCCCATTGAGGAATCTGAGTGGGTCAGTCCTATGGTGGTCCAAGAGAAGAAGACTAAGGGTGAAATCTGAATCTGTGTTGATCTAAGAAAACTGAATGATGCTTGTCTACATGACCCTTTCCCCACACCCTTCACAGATGCAGTGTTAGACAATGTCGGGGGTCAAGAAGTGTACTCTTTTACTGATGGATTTTCAGGTTACCATCAGATCAAAATTGCTCCAGAGGATTGACATAAGACAACCTTTGCTACAGAAATGGGATCCTTTCAGTATATAGTTATGCCCTTTGGATTGAAGAATGCAACTGCTATATTTTCTAGATTAGTCATTTCTTCCTTTAAAGAATATATACATAAATTCTTAGAAGTTTATTTCGATGACTGGACTATCTTTGGGCTACTCAAAGACCATATAACTAGCTTAAGACTTATGCTAGATAAATGTAGATAGCACCATATTTCCTTGAAATTGAAAAAGTGTATCTTTTGTGCACCCTTTGGGATTCTGCTAGGTCACATTGTATGTAAACAAGGCTTGATGATGGATCCGGCAAAGATAGCTATTATTGTGAACCTGCCACCTCCAACATCTGTTGGGCAACTTCGCACTACACTTGGTCATACTGAATATTACAGGAAATTTATCAAAGGATACGCTCAGATTACTGCTCCGATGGAAAAGTAGTTGAAGAAAGATATTAAGTTCGAGTGGACACCTGAGTGTCAAGCAAGCTTGGACATTCTAAAGGAAAAGATGGTAACTGCTCCTATCTTAGTATTCCCTGACTGGAATAAGGAATTTCATGTGCATGTCGATGCATCTTCCATTGCTCTGGGTATAGTATTGGCCCAGTCAGGTGAAGGTAATATTGATCACCCCATTTCTTTTGCAAGTAGGAAATTGTCCATAAAAGAGAAAAATTATACTACAACAGAACGAGAAGGTCTAACTATGGTTTATGCATTGCAGAATTTTCGACATTATCTGTTAGGATCTCATTTTAAGATGTTTACTGACCATTCTGCTTTGAAGTATTTGGTTAACAAGCCTGTGCTAGGTGGAAGGATATGCAGATGGTTGCTTCTGTTTCAGGAATATGACTTTGAGATCATAGTCAAACCAGGAAGACTGAATCTAGGTCCTGAACACTTGTCGAGGCTCGAGTCGGGAGAAGAACCTATCAGCCTGGATGAAGGTCTTCCTGATGCCCAGTTGTTTTCCATCCATATGGTTGATGAATACTTTCAGGATATTGTTCAGTATTTATCTACAGGTTTTCCACCCACCGAGATGACAACACAGCAGAAGAAGCAGCTGGTGGTTCGAGCAACTGACTTTAGCTTAATAGCAGGACAATTATATAAGATGGGACCAAATGAAATACTGCGCCGATGTGTCCTAGAACATGAGAAGCCGCTAATTTTGGCTAAGGCACATTATAGGGAAGCAAGAGGTCATTACATAGGAAAATCTACAGCACAGAAGATTCTGACAGCCGGATTGTGGTGGCCCACAATTCACAAGGATGCAAGAGAATATTGCTACAGCTGCGACATCTGTCAAAGGACAAGAAAACCATCTAGGAGGGATGATATGCCTCTGGTTCCGCAGGTAACATTACAACCCTTTGACAAATGGGATATTGATTTTGTTGGACCTATCAACCCCCCCGCGAAGAAGTCAGGAGCAAGATACATTATTACAGCAACTGATTACCTCACCCGATGGGCCGAAGCTCAACCAATCAAGAACTGTAACGCTACTACAGCTGTAAAGTTCATCTTCGATAACATCTTGTCCAGATTTGGGTGTCCTAGAGTCCTTATGAGTGATCAGGGATCACATTTTATAAATAAGACTATTGAAGTATTAACTGAAGAATTTCAGGTATATCATCAGACAAGTACTGCCTATCATCCACAAGCAAATGGGACTGTCGAAGCCTTTAACAAGATCCTTGAACAGGCTCTGACGAAGGTTTGCAATGTTAACAGAAATGACTAGGATATTAGAATTCCAGCAGTACTATGGGCTTATAGGACTACCTGCAAGAAATTGACAAGCCATACACCTTTTAGGTTGGTCTATGGGAAAGAAGCAGTCATGCCCATGGAATACATTGTTCCTAGCCTTAGAATATCTAATTTCATAGAGATGGATGACCCAGCAATAATAACAGAAAGGCTGACAAAGATACTAGAACTTGAAGAGGATAGATTTATTGCAGGGTTCCAGCAGTAAGTGCAAAAAGCTCGAGAAAAAGCATGGCATGATAAACATATCAAGAAGAAGCAGTTCCAGCAGGGTGATCTTGTGCTCTTATATGACAGCAAATTCATGAAATTCCTGGGTATGTTCAAGACACATTGGAAAGGACCATACATAGTGCAGAAAGTTACTGATGGAGGAGCAGTCCAGTTAGCTAAGTTGAATGGAGAAATTTTAACTTCTATGGTAAATGGAAGTCGTTTAAAGAAGTATAGGGATAGGCCAGGACCTCCTAATCAGAAGTAACCCCAAGAAGGAGAGTCTAAGTACCAAGAACAGTTGAAATTGGGTGCTAGACTATAATGAAGCTGTCCTCAAAACTACGGAGTGTGGAATACTGTCAAAGTTCGAAGGTTAATATTATGTCGAAGGTTCTGTCCAGGAAAAGCTAAATCCAGTAGTTATGTCAGAGACTACCAGTGTGTCACAGATTAAAATGTGACGGATGGGACAAACTAGACTTGGCGGCACTGGCACGTGAACTGCCCTCACTGCCCTCACTGCCTGCAATAATGAGATATTGGGAAAATATGGCACCGTGTGGATAGGATTTCCAAGACTTCATCAGATTCGGCGTCATTAATACACCATGATGACAGATTCTGTTTTAGGATTCTATAAGAAGCTACATCGGCCTACGACTCATGCACTATGCATGTCTTTGAGTTTCTTTAGTTAGCACTATGTCGAATGACTATGAAGTCCAGAAGTTATTACGAGTGGCCAGGGAGAGAGGTCTACTGAACCTTTTGATTAATCCCCCTGGGTAGCCATACTCGACTAAGGTACAAAGAAAGGCAGAAGTTCTCTCTAAGGGGTCGGAAGAAAGGTAGAAGTGCGCTCTATGCCACACAAAGAACAACACCGGTATTCATAGAAAAACTCTGAAACATCCCAAGATGTATCCTCCTGGTTTGATAGAACCATGGCGGCTGTTTGTCTTATGCACCTTGACATGCAACTCTGGGAACCCTAAGTTGTGGATGGTCAAATGTTCGGCAAGCAGCTCAAAGGATGGGGTCGTTGATAGATCTAGAAGGCCTTAACCGGCATTTCATGAAGGAAAGAAACAATTAGCCAGCAACCGCATGTATGGCTTCAGCAAGCAGCGCACCAGGCTTCGCCAACAAGATTCTACCACCAGAAAAGCAGCTCAGTGTCCCGGGACGGGCCACTAGTGAGTCTTAGGGGCCTGTTGGGGCACGCACTCTAACGGTCCTTAAGGTGGGTAACTCCGCTGGTTTTTGGGAACTTGTAAGCAGAGCTACGGCTCAAAATAGACTTAGGGGTGTTGGGGTTGAGTAAAAACCTTATTTTGTAAATAAACCCATTGTTTAAATCCAGGGTTTAGGGTTCGGGGTTCCCATGGTTTTAGTCCATGGTTTTGTAATAGTGCATTGTATAAATATGCACTCTTGTAAATAAGAAAGGTTAGGAGTTTTGTGTAAGAGGAATTGATGCAAAGCTAAGGCTATTTTGTAAGAAAAGGTTAAGTCACAATTGTGTGCATGGACGACCTCTGCAGCTGTGTGCGTAGAGGGTTTTGGGTGAATAAGGAAATCTGCAGCTATATGCGCAGAGGCCTATAGCTATGTGCGCGTCTTTGAGGAATTAAAGTGATATGCAGCTGAGTGCGCAGATCAGAACTGTGGGTTTTGTAGAAAGTTGAATAAAACACAGTTCTATGGACGTAACCCCTACACTGGGGGTGAACCACGTTATATCTGGTGTCGTGGTTCTATGTGTTGTTTCTATTGTGTGCTTTTATGCATTAAATCTATATATCTGATAAGTAAAGATCACTGCTAGATAATAGTTTCACTGTGAATTCCCAGTAAAGGGTTGCGCAAGGCACTGTTTGTTTATCTAATTGCGAAGCTAAATAAGTGAATGTTAAGCTCTGTGATTTACATTTATAATCTATTTGAAAGCTAAAGGTACAGTAATATCCCTCTTCTACTTGCAGAAATATGGTTCTGTGGCACCCCATAGCAGTTTCGGGTGAGACTGCAACATGTTCACAGGTTGTTACTGAAAGGGCCAACTCTGTGGGTCTTTTGTTGGTGCGAAGTTAAAGGTATACAACCCGGGTCTACCCTATAGCCCAACAGTGGAACGTTGCAGCGACGTAGCTGGTTGCGGAATGCATTTTTATAAGATAAGTAACCTTGTCTATTTTACTTCTGCAGTCTTATTTACTGTTAATGACTATGATGAACATGTTGAATGAATGCTTGTATGAATGAATGTTGCTTCCACTATGTATGATAAACAATTGCATATGTGCATGTTCTACTTCAATGCATTCTGTTTTCAGCATTTTTATGAATTCACATGTTCATGAGGCTAGTAGCCTGGATGGTTAATGCCATGGTAGTGTCCTCTTTGTCAGTCAGAGGGTTGGGGATGTTACAGGCTTTGGGGCTGCAAATCCTTCCTCTTTTCTGTTGGAATTCTAGCCCAAGCCCTTGAGCCAAAAATCCTGAAATGGGTCACATCTGGCTTGTGCCCACTCCATGCTTTGAAAGGAGTCATACCATCAAGCTGTTTATGAGGCACCCTATTCTGGATATAGGCTGTACAATTTATAACTTTGGCCTAGTACTTTGGTGGCAAATTCTTAGCCTCCATCATGTAGGTTTCCATCTCTTTTAGTGATATGCTCTTCCTCTCAGCAATACCATTCTGCTGTGGTGTGTAAGGGATAGAATGTTGCATCTGAATACCTGCATCTGCACAATATTGAATAAACTCAGACTTGACATACTTACCACCATTGTAAAATTTGAGGACCTTGAGTTTCCTCCCAGACTGGTTTTCAGCCAAAGCCTTAAAGACTTTGAAGAGGCCAAAAACTTCAGACTTGTGTTTCACGAAGTAAACCCAGCAATACCTGGAAAAGTCATCTATGAAAGTCAATGCATATTTGGCTTGACTCATTGACATATGAGGAAATGGGCCAGCAACATCAGTGTGGATCAACTCAAGAGGTGCAGAGGTTCTCTCATGACTAGCTCTCTCAAATTTATGCTCTGGGTGTTTTCGTAGGGTGCAACCTTGATAGACTCCTTTGGAAAATTTTATCTTTGATAACCCTATGGCCATCTATTTCTCACTAAGATCAGAAAGATACTTGTAATTTAGGTGGCCAAATATTTCATGCCAAAGCTTGCTTTCCTCATTAGCATGAATCAGAAGAGAAGAGGGGTTTGAGTAGGGTAAGAAGTCTGAGAACATGCATACCTTAGAAGTATGATTTGCAACTCCTTTTGCAATGACTTTACCACTTGAGATATCTGTGATTTCAACTTCATCAGGGGAGAATATGACCTTCTTTGGAGACCCTGTGTGGGTCATATGATACACTGATAAGAGGTTAGAGGCAAGACCTGGAACATACAACACATTGCTGAACTTACCATGATCAAGATCAATCCTCCCTTTGCTCAAAATTTCAGTGAGAGAATCATCTCCCAGTACTATTGGTGGACCTTTCGACATGTCAAGTGAGGTGAATGCCTCCTTGGTCAAAACCATATGTCTTGAAGCTCCAGAATCAATGATGAAACTAGGTGAGCTTGATGTGCTAGCAACCAATGCATGAACTCTCTCTCTGTCTTCTGAACTTGATCCTACTTCCCTCTTCTTTGAGCTGTCTGGAAGGGAGGTTCCATTCTTTTCCAGGAGTTGGGTCAACATGTCTATTTGGTTCTTCATGTAGGATCTCTCAAAATGATTTCCCTTACTGCAGTATGCACACTTGCTCATTTCTCTTTTGTTTTTCTTCTTCTGGTAGTTCTTCTTGGAACCTTGAGGGTCCTCCAGAGACTTGTTCTTGTCTCTCTTTTGCTCAGGTGGATTTTTAGCTTTCTTTTTGCTTTTTGAATCCACCCTTGAATCTCCAGCAAATAGAGCTTGATATTTGGATGGTTTGATGGTTCCCATCATCACCAATTTATCTTGTTTTTGTGTGAAAGATTCCATGAAATATGCAAGGCTAGGCATCTTCCAGGCTCGAGCTATCAACTTTCTGGCATAGAAGGTCGAAACAAACACTAAATAGTCATGCCCAAGCTTTGAGAGTATGGGCAAGACCAGCTGATCATCCTTCTTTTTGATCCCACATTGTTTTAGCTGCAAAACAAGTGCTTTGAACTTGGAAAAATAGAGTTGCAGGGATTCAAAGCTATTAGGACTCAGGGAGATCAGTTAATTTTCAATTTGATGTCCCCTCATCTCATCTGTCTTTCCAAAAAGATAAACAAGCTTCTCCCATACTTCATTCGGTGATGTCAATCCATCAATATGGAAAAGGAGGTCTCTGGATATACTCAGACACAAGAGACCATAGGCCTCATCCCTCCTGTTGTGCCATTTTATCTTCTCTGCAGCTGCATTGGGCTCTGATTCTATTGCCATAGTCACTCTGTAGAGGAATTTCGCTATGAACAATATCTCCATCTCTGATTTCCATTCAAAGAAGTTAAATGGAGTCAAGATGATCTTCTGAGATTGATCCATAGCTCATAAATTGTCCCGGCAGTCAGTAGAATTCTCCCAGTCAATGATGTCGAACCTGCAAAACAAATTGGAACGAGAAAAATCGATCTACAAAGGATTTGATACTATGTGGAAATTGAAACCAGTGCTAGAACAATTACACTCACATCAATTGCCAATTGCACATGCAAAATTACTCACAAAAGAGACTGAATATGGAGCTGAACACTAAACTGTATTGAATAAGTGTACAATAGCCAACCCTATGAGGTCATAGGCTACCACAATAAATAATTTCATAAGAGATTTGAATGCATGAAGATACCATTTGAATCTAGTCAAAAGTAGGATTACTAAATCTAAGCAAATCCCCCATAGGTGCATAAAGCAGTTTCCAAAACTGTCTAGGAGCTCACGAATTGGAAAAATCAATTAGGAAAGATAATAGTGGATGGAAGGACAAATCATACATGCTTTTCATAGGATAAAAGAGTGGAGGATGTGGAGGACAAAAAACAAGTTAACATCACCTAGTCAAACTTTCCCAATTGCCTTAAAACACTGAAAAAGAAGGCAATAAAGCAGAAAAAGGAGACATGTGCTAGGGAGGCTAGGAATAAAGAAGATTTGATTCCAGGAGGTTTCCCAATCGCTCCATTACTCAAAATTAGCAAGTTTGACCACTATGGATGTGTAGATGACAACTTGCATAAGGTGGAATATGGAAACTAGGCAAATAAGACAAAAATGGATTAATTAATGTCTAAGGTAGCTAACTATGGGTTGATTATTCTAACAATATGGAGGATGCCATGCGATTTACACATCCATTTTTGTTCAATTATGAGGAACACTAAGGCGATACCAGTGTAGTATTTTGTTTAATTTTGTAAAGCACTAAGGATAGTGCTATTGAAGGGCGAGGGGAATGTAACACCCTGGTTTTGACCCTGTTTGCATTAAATATACTTGATACATATATTATAAATAATCATGGTGTGGAGCTAAAGGAAAAGGCCCCACCATGGATTTGATTATGTTATGTTTCAGATAGAAATTGTCACCGATGGTATATTGGGACATGCGACATACATATTAAACTGTGGCATTATGTAACTGTGCATTTTTTAATTAAATAACCCAACCAGCTATGTTCTCTACAACTAAATTGAGAAGGTGCATGATTCCTAAAGATAAGGAAGGGGAATGCTAAACCTTGAGCCATGGGGGGGAATAAAGGCAAGTGTCACCTTGTTTAATTTCTCACCTTCCCTTGTCTCATCAAACAACCATCTTAATTGTTCTGCTGGTGGTTGGATCTATTAATGCTGGCAGTGGAGTGTGGTAGGACTGCCATGCCTTGCCCACATGCACACTCCACTGGGCTGACCGATACGCTAGCAGGAAAACCATTACGCCCACGCTTGCACTCTCTCCACGACGCGATTGTGGACCGTTCTGCCCACTCTCCCCACCGTTGACTATTCATTTTCCTCATGCCGAGCGGAGTTAAATGGGATTACAATCCATTGTGTGGGGTTTGGTTTGTTCTCCTCTATTCCACAGATTGTTGTCTTGTGAGTGGGTTCTTCCTTTTCTCAGGGAATGGTAGTCTACGGTGTGTCCATCCTCCTATTTATGCATAGAGTTTGTGTCTTTTCCACCATTAGCGGACTGTGTAATGTTCTGTTACTCGATCGTGGAATTGTGGTTTTTTTTTCTTCCACAGTTTTGTTGGCTGTGTCTTATTCCCTCACACACAGATTGGGAGTGTGTTCCTTTCCATTTTCTGTCAGAGTAATTTCTCCAGCGATTGCAATGGGGATTGTGTGCTATGAGTGCATGGTTGTTCATGGGTTATTGTTGCCACGATTGCTGGACTATGTTTTCCCCTGTGTTTTGGCCACTGTAGGTTGTTGTGGGATCGTTTTGGCCACAATAGGGCCAAGAACGATCTAGGAATTTGTTTCTTCCCTTGTTAAAGTTGTAATAGTTGTTTTACTGCATGCTTGTAGTGGTTTTGTCCTCGGACTGCCTTGGAGTGGTGAATGATGACCTGAGGTGCTTGATAAACCTGGTGGGTTGAGAACCACATAGACAGAGCTACTGAGGTGGCTTTCTTCTCCACAACCCCTGAATAACACTAGAAGGGAGATCAGGGTCTGAGGGATTGCGTTGCAGAGAAGGGACTGATTTCCTTGGGTTGGGTGTGTGTGGGTGTTCTAGAAGCCATGCTGGCTCTGGTGTTGGTTTTTGTATCTCTTCAATGAGCTCACTGGCTTAGTATTTAGCCTTTCCCAGCTCTTGGATGGCCTGATAAACCCAACTTGGTTGGCTTGGCTGATCTGATGTTTTCCTAATAAACCCAATTGTGTTGGCTTGGCTAAACTGTGTACCCTTGTGGTGTTGTTATCTGTGGCTATGTGTAAGCCTGTTAGTTCCTTATTCCTTGGAGAATCATGCCCATCTCGGGGGTGGCAGTGTTGTTGAGAGATTAAGGAGCACACGGGCCTATGGTTGGGTGGAACGTTGCAATGACATAGCTGGTCACGGAACAAGTTCTTAATAAGATAAGTATTCTTACCTAACTTGTGTCTGCAATCATATTTACCATTGATGAATGATGATATACATGTTAAATGCTTATATGTATATGCATGAGTGTTGATTGATATGTTTTGCTTCCATTGTGTATATTAATGATTATGCTTTGTAATATGTTTTATGTTTTTAAGTATCATGCTTCAGCATTATATGTATGGATGTTCATGTTCATGGGGATATATGCCCGAATGTTGGAGTGTAGTAGCGTCCTCTTGCTCAATCGGAGGGTTAGGGACATTACATACCAACTAAGCTCACATGGGTCCTTAGACATGGTATCATTCTTGGATAATCATGAAAAGAATATCACACATGTTGAGTGTGTGTGTGTTTGTGTGGGAGAGAGATAGAGAGAGATTTGGAAATACAATATAAATCAGGTTGTTAATTGGAGATATATTTATCTAAAATGGAAGGTCAACACTCATGAATGGAACCTATATCAACATAGAAATTCCATTGATGTTCCTATGTGGAATTTCACATCAACGATCAAGAATTCTGAATTGGAACAATTTCAAGAGATTTGGATAAATGTATATGTAATTTTTTTACTAGAATTAAAAGTCAATGATGGAAGCTTTACCATATTAGTTGGCATGAGAAGTCATATATTAATTAAATAAACATTAGATAGAGACACTAAATACCTTTTGTGAAAATGATTCTATCAAATTGAGTGAGCTCACAGGGGTAGATGGTGCACAAGAAGTGGTAATGTTTTTATGCGGTTTTACAATAGGCTGTAGCCATGACCTAGAAAGAGTCAATGATTCCACCCTATGATTTGAGAAATCCTTCCAAACTGAGTGTGTGGGGTGTAGCAGAGATTTATCCCTTACTACAGGGTAGAAATGGTTACCTTCCATCTATAGGATGGAAGGGTAGGTTTCCTAATGGTAATGCAAGAAAAATGAAATGGAACTGAAGCAAAGAGAACAAAAAATAAATAAATGGAAACCCTGCACACAAGGTTAGACTCCAGAAACCTACATACAACTTATTAGAAAATAAAATAAACCTGTAAGCAAAATAAGTTAGAAAAAACTAGAATAAAAATTACAGTAAACAAAGCTTATACCTCTTGCTGGAAATGAGCCACCATGCCCTAGCTTGGAGAAGCACCTCTCTCTTGGAAATGGGGGAGCTATGGCTCAATGGGAGGATGGATGAGAGGGAGTGTGGATGGCTTGAGAGACACTGTGGTCTCAAGGAATCCACTTGAGCAGAATAACAGTATGCAAGGGAGGAATGTTTCGAGAGTGACCCCCACCCTTCTATTTATAGCTTTTTTAGGGTTTTAAGCCCTTGGTCAGGGCTTTAGGCCCTTTTTTGGCCTTTTAGCCCCTTTTGCTCAATCTTTAGCTCCTTTTAGGGTTTTAGGCTCCTTTGATGGGTTTTAGCCCCTTTTCGGAGGCTTTAGCCCCTATGAGAGCTATTTAGGCTCTTTTTAGGGGTTTTTAAGCCCTTTTTTCTGTTTTTAAGCCTTCTTGAGGGTGTGGGGGTCAAATCAGGTTAAATGAGGGTCATGCATGGGTGTCCTTGGGTGTTGTAGGCCATGTAGAGCTGAGTGAGGGATTTTTTGGGTTAATAAATTGCCCCCTAATGTGTGAGGGCAGGAGCTCATCATATGGCCGATGGACATCATAGGACTTTCTGCAGAGAGGTGGTGCTTCCTTGGGTGGGGCACGATGGCTTTTGGTTTTTGTATTAATATGGTTCCCATCAATGGGTGAGATACAAATAATGTGTGACATGTATATGGATGAGGAGGGAATCCTCATGCTTATAAAAATGTCAAAAGAATAATGTGATCTATGCTCTATAATACAAGACCCGATCATGTACAACTGATGATACATAGTGGTTGCCTCAATGAGAGGCTGAATACAACATTGATCTAAATAAATACTACATTATACCCATGGTAGTCTCATGGAATGATATATATTCATGACTGATAGCCTGCTGGATCTAGAATAGTACATAGATGTATGGACTCATTAATGGAGAGTCAGAATCTCTATGGTAGAAGTATGTTACATCAATCATAAATCTATATATAGAAGCACTGCTAGGGCTTCTGAACACTGTCTACAACGCAACCCGGGAATCACAAGGGACATAAACCTATTTAGGTCACTCGAATAGACTCATTAATGTGCTAGCATCAGGTGACATCCAAGGTATTTGACCAAATACTGCACAGACCAATACCCTGTATGAATATCAATGGTGCGATGATGTAGTTGGAGTCAAGCACATGAGAAACAACCATCCCGAGAGGCACTAAGGACTCCTCCCAAGTGCTCCAAGGAACTCATCAATGAGGTTAATAAAATAAAGATACAGGGACCTCTGGGTCTATCCTAGAATATGTGTGTTGTCTTCGACAAAGGGAGACCTGCCACTGGTCAAGGCAATGGTGTTTCCTTGACCAAGAGTGCGAGGTAGATAACCGAAAGATGTGAGACAATTTGCGGACTAACTCATTGAATTGTGGGGGGGGGAGGAAGAGAAGGATTTGAACAAGGGCAGAGGGAGTGTAGTAGACTCAAACTTCCTTTATTCAGAGTATGACGGTAGGGCATACCAGGAAACAAATGAAACTGAATCATGGGAATGGGAGCATAGCTGTAATACCAGGAATGTCACTGCAGATGGGAAATACTTGGGGGAGGCAGACACTTTTGATATTGATAGGGTCCAAGGAAGACACATTGCAGAGTACTATGAGCAAAGCGAACCAAAGTGGGAATGCTGCCAAACTGTTATCTTTGGGGTGGTGTATAGAGACACCGTTGTGGTATGATCTCATGGACTTTTTGGCGAGCTTGAGAAAGTAAATGCTCGATGGTGCTTTCAATTTTAGATAGTCTGAAAGCATGAAGAAGACTCCAGTGGGTGATATTTTTTGTTGGTAGTATCTTGTGCCTGAAAAAGGATAAAATTATACACAGGAGAGCTCACGCATCCTTATTTAGGGTATGGGAGACTTCTTTACCGTTGGTAGTCCAATCAGTCCAAAAAAGGTTAAACCTATACTAACTGGACGGTCATTAAGATACTTTTACAAGAATGAACACAAACAAGTTTGCTCAGCAATATTTTCTTGCTGAGAAGGCTTGAAAAGATCTTAACGACAACCCGTGGTGATATTTATCATAAAGTTTGGCCCCTCTTCCCAAGAAATCATAAAAGTATGCAGAGGGGAACGGTCTTGGATTGAATGTGCCAAGGTGGTCCTTTTCATTTGATGGTCTACATAGTTCACAAAAGGAGATAAATGGGACGATGTAGAACCCTTTCCTATACTTTAACAAGTGAGAAAGGAAGCAGTTGCACTCGACAATCTTTTCATTCTTTTAGGAGTCAGAAAAGATCTTAAAAGAAACTCTACTATGGTCAACTGATTGTGATGGCACAGGCGTGCCCCATGTCAGGATGATGGACAGTGGTCCAAATTTCATCAGCATAGTATGGAAGGAGTAGGTGGCTCTTAAACATACCAATACATGCACAGGATAGATCATGGCAGAGGCATGCGAGTCGGTGCGGTAGAGGCATGCAAAACGAGGTGGCTCTCCGACAGAGGTCAGGAGAGTCATGTGTGAATTGCTGTGGATGGACTTGACTACATGTGATGTGATTGCAACTCCAGAGGTAGTTATATGCCAAATTCATGCAAAGGAAATGATCCATCTTCGGGACGATGGTATGGATATCCACATAAGGTGCGGTGGATAGAGTAGACAGCTATGTGTTAAAAACCAAAATGTTGTTCCTTATGGATAGTGGCCCAAGAATCCACATTAGTAGCGATGGGTAAGTGTGATGCAAGTATAGGTACGACGACACTTGTATCACCATGATGTGGCTCATAAATCGAGGCAACTTTTAGGAAGTGGTCCCAAATTTTGTTTGTTAAACATGAGATGATGATCTCATAAGGAGATAGAGGGCAGAAATTTGAGTTCGGAGATGTGAGAAGTATCTTGAACAAGCTCCCGGTGACTCTAGATTAGCAGCTAATGGTGCTTCCCCTAACTTGTGGTAAAAATGTTGAAAACAAGAAAAGAAAATGAAGTGACTCATTGGTGATGTTAAGTGTAAAACCTCTTGAGGTAGAGCCTATTGCGTGATTCTCCAAGAGTTTTCCATCAGAGTCAATAAGGGTGTATGCCCCTTTTCTGAGGTAACACTGGATGACATATGGGTCGTACCACATTGACTCGAACTTGCCTTTTTACAACTTGTCGTTGGGTTGGTCATAGACTAGAACCATATCGCCTTTGCTGAAGGTGCGAGGTCGGACATGGGAGTCATAGTGGGCCTTTGACCATGTTTTCGCTGCTTTGATGTCTTGAAGGGAAGCTCTATGGTCTTCTATGGTTTACTTGAGTTGGAGTCATTATTATAAAGGAAAAGTATCAGGGAGGAGTTATACCGTGAGGCAGAGGGATGGGATTTGGCACTCTATAGGGAGTACTGATTCAACGCTATGTACTAGGTGGAAAGGAGTGAAACTGGTTGTGGTTTTTGTGGATGTGCGATAATCCCATAGGGCAGAGAGTAGCATCTGATGCTAGTTGGTTTTATGGTGTCCCACCATCCTTTGGAGCATTGTTTTGATGATTTTGTTGAATGCTTCAACTTGGTCGTTGCCTTGGGGGTAGTAGGAAGATGAGTACTGGTGTTCAAATTTCAACATGGTTGACAACCCATCCCAAAAAGCGTCTTGAAAGTGTGCTCCATGGTCTGAGACCAATTGTTTAGGAACACCAAATCGTGAAATAACATGGTTGAAGAAGAAGCGTGTTGTTGTTTCACTTTTGCAATCAAATGTGGGCATGGCCTCGTTCCACTTAGTGAAGTAATTGAATGCCATAATGATGTATTTCTGACCATTGGCTGAGACAGGGTTGCTTGTCATGAAGTCAATTTCCCATTTGCAGAAAGGTCCGACTGTAACTACAGGGTGTAATGGTGCAAGGGGGGTTGTTTCCTTAGGGGAAAAGAGATGGCAATTGTGACAATGCTTGATGGCCTCTATGGAATCAGTGAAGATGGAATGCCATAAGTGGTCGGCACATAACATATTCTGGGCGGTTTCCCTACCTGAAAGCTGGCCACCACAGGCTCCACTATGACATTCGTTGAGGATGGTCTTGGCCTCATCATGGGTGAGGCAATGACATAGGATGGTATCAATGCCCCGACGATATAGAACATCTCCAATCAACAGGTGGCGAATTGCTTGATGTTGAATGCATCTCCTATCATCATGGTTTAAGTGTGCTACGAACTTCTATGTTTGTAAGTATAGAAGGATGTCCCCATACCATGGGTCTTCCATGGATATGACGAATAGGAAATAATCAGGGATGTAACACCCTGGTTTTGACCCCGTTGCATTAAATGTATGCAATGTATATATTGTAATGAATCGTGGTGTGGAGCTAAAGGAAAAATCCCCACCATCAATTTGATTGTGTTATGTTTTGGCGATTAGAATCGTTGCCAATGGTATATCATGAGATACTGCACATACTAATTTTGGCATCATGTAAATATGCATTTTTTTTTATTAAATGAACCCCAACCAGCTATATCACTGCAACCATATTGAAAAGGGCATGATTTTCCTCAAGATAAGGGGAGAAATTGTTAAACCTTGAACCAATGGGGAAAAGGGCCATGTGTCAACCACCCATTTAAAACTAATGATGTTAGTTGAGGGAAGTTATTGCTGGGAAGTGGTGGGTGGCAGAACTGTCGGTCCTTTCCCACATGCCCACTCCACCAGCAGACTTTCCATCTTCACGTAGGAAGGAAAACCATGAAGGGATTCACTCCATTCTTGCTCATCCTCATGCGCCGATTGGGATTCGCTATCGTTTTCCTCACACAGGGAGACAACCACCATACTCCATTGTCTTTCTCATTCTCATGCACATTATTCTTCTTGGTTTTTACTCACACAACGATTTGGGAGCCATGTTCTGTCACCCATGATTTCCTTGTGAAGGGCCATTCATGTTTTTCTGCTGTGTGTATGTTTCCCTTACCGATTTGTGGCCTGTGTATATGTTTTTCCCCTGCCCAACTAAGAACCTGGATCTCCTCTTCCATATTCAAACTATGTAATTTTCCTCAGTGGCTTCATTATTGAGAATAGGCTCTTGTTTTCCCACATTGGTTGGTTGTGTCTGCCTTTACATTTTGGGGCTACTGTAGGTTGATTTGGAGTCGTTTTGGCCATGATAGGGCCAAGAATGACTCAGGAATTGTTTTCCCTATCCAAGCTGTGAATTGCTTGTTTGACTGCATGTATGCAGTGGTTGGTCTTCGAACTATGTTGGAGTAGGGATAAGGGCTTGGTTTGCTCGATAAACCTAGTGTGTTTGGGAACCACACAGACAGAGCTAGAGGGTCATATTTCTTCTCCACAACCTGGGAATAGCACTGGAAGGGAATTCAGGGCCTGAGGGACTGTATAGCAGAGAAGGGACTGATTCCTTCTGTTGGGTCTATGTGGGTGTCTTAGAAGCCCGGCTAGCTCTGGTGTAGGTGTCCCTAGCTTTGTAATGAGCTCACTAGCTTAGCATTTATCCTTTCCCAGCTCCTGGATGGCCTGATAAACCCAACTGTGTTGGCTTGGCTATGTGTAAGCCTAGTTGTTCCTTATTCCTTGGGGAATCATGCCCAACTTGGGGCTGGAACCTGTTGAGGCCTGGAAATTTGCAAGCAACAATAGAAAGGGATTCTCCTCAGTCAACATTCCCAACTAGCCCATGACTGTTTGGTATGGGGAATCCGTCCGGTTTGCAGTCCGGCTACCATAGGTCAAATAACAAAAGGGTTTACCGGTTGTGGACCGGTCCACTGTGTATTTTTTGTATTTTTTGACTTAAGTATGAAATGCACGTGCCTAATTAAAAATGTAGGGTGATAAAGATGCAAAGAGCAGTCACAATGTGATGTGCAGGTTCTTACCTCTCGTCTTAGAACTCACAAACATCCAAATCATATATGTGCAAGAAAATACAATACTAACTAAGCTATCTCTAGAGAGCTGGATATTAATTCATGAGTAATGCAATATTGTTCATGTGTTATGGCAAATCACCGACAGCTGTTCTTATAACCAAACATACAGACATGAATAAAAGTATATATGATAAGATAGCTCATCAACAATTAAACTCCCATTACTCATAGTGGAAAAAGACATCATAAAGGTACTAAAGAACATTTAGACAAGAACATAGGTTTAGGAAATTAGAATGCTCTTACAGCTATTGAGACACAGCTGAAAATGAAATAGTTCACATTCAACATTGTTCATTTAATCACATTGATATATTCCACATAGCACTTCCTCCAACACGCAAAATTTGTAGTCTCTGGTTGTAAAACAAAATAGTTCCTCTTACAAGCATTAAGTTACAAAATTTTTCTAGGGAAAAATCCCCTGTAACTTCTCACTTTAAAATATTTAAACAAACTAGTAGATCGCTTGGGTTCCCCCCAAACGTGTGACTTTTCGGTTCTTCGAACATTTCACATCCCTATTTTCATATTTTCTGTGCATGCTCATGATTAGCTGAATAACTGACGGACCTTTTAGAGCTTTGCCTTTGTTGATTTAAATTTTGTCTTTTACTTTGCCCCTGCCCCTTGAGATCCTGCCTCCTATCTGTACCTTTGCGCCGCAGCAATATGAAAAGTCTTTTGGATCTTCCTGCAGTTAATCAATGTGCATCATGCACCAAGATTGCATTCTAAAACAAACATCAAATTAAACCAACTAAAACGGCTAATCCACAAGAAATGGCCCGGTGCATCACTGTCTCGTCCACCTATGGGCTTAGGAGAAAACACCAACGCCGGGAAACGGAAAAATCATCGACGGCTCAGAATATTAACACTGGCAAGGTAGACCTATTCACACCCGCATAAGCCGGTCTTATCAGGCGGAGGGTATTGCGATGATACTTAAGCACATTGGAATTGGAAAAGTTAAGACCTGAGCTGTGGGCGGGAAAAATTCCAATCGAAAGTCGGAAGGACTTTGACATCGGAAGCCAAAAGCTTTGCACAACCGCAATGGCGGAGAGAAAAAGACTACAAACAAGCGACCTTCGCATCGACGGCAGAGCGCTTTTCATTTCGGGTAGCTAGCTGGTTTGAGAGCCGCAACGGCAGGAGATCAGAAGGTTATAGCCATGCGACACACATCGGAGGGCGGAGCGCTTTACACTTCAGGTGCTTAGCTAGTTTGAGAGCTGCAACAGTGGGAGATCAGAAGGTTATAGCCATGCGACGCACATCGGAGGGCGGAGCGCTTTACACTTCGGGTGCTTAACTACTTGGGAGTCGCAACGGTGGAAGCAAAAAGGACAACAACATCCGATCTAAGTGACAAAAACTTTAAATTTGGCAGCGATTGAAACTATCTCACCTATGGAGTAGCATTTTGCAAGGGAAAAAAGGCCCGACAGCATTTCCAACTCAGCAAACAAACTCTAAAATCTGCGATCTACAACAATTCCAAACACGAGCAATTTCTGAAAACTAGGACGAAAGGTAATCTTCAAAAAACCATCCAAAATTAAAGCATGACCAAAAGGTTCAAGGATCCAAATGATTAAAAACAATGCTAAATCATGAGGAGGGGACCAAAATTTAAGAAATTTGGTGAAAACAGTTGTAGCTACAACAATTGGCGACTACCTGGTGAACCTAGATCTCTGGACAATTTCTTCCTTAAGTAACAGACTGTTTAACAATAAAACCTATATGTTGAATTCTTCTAGATGTATGGATTTACCAAATGGAAGATATATGTACCTTTAATAATTGAGGGTAGTCCAATTTAGGAAAATGGCAACACAGATTTCAAAGTCAAGATAACTCTTTCGAGGCCAGGCATGTGAGTCTCATTTTTTACCTCTGTCTTTGGGTAGCTTCCAGCTTGGACACCACAGGATCGTAACATATGGTAAACAAAAATATTCATTTGTTCCTCATTCCCATGCCATTTTGCATCTTTTTTGAGCTTTTGGACTTTTTTGTCCTTTTGAATCCTCCTCATGCCTTTCTTTCTGAATTTTCATTCAGGCTCCTCTATCCATAGTGTCCTTTTGTGTGAGAGATGTATGTAATTTTCAGCTCATGGACGGAGAAGAAATTTTGGCAATTTTATACTCATATGATTTAGTACTTTGTTTTGATACATATTGTTTTCTTAGGAGTTTTGACTCTTCATAGCCTTTTGGCTTTCAATCCTTGGCATGGGATCATTTATATAGAATATACTGTTTACCATGCTTCCTTTCCATGGGTCTTTTGTTGTCACCCCCTAGGACATTTTTTAAGTGTGAGATGGATGGAGCCTCGAAATAGTATTCCAAACCCTTTAATCTTGAGTTACTTTACAGGGATTAAGCCGGACTTCAATGCATTCATAGCCATTTAGGAAAACTGCTAAACTAGAAGAAATTCTATCAGATAAAATCACAATACACAGTCTTATAATCAAGGATTTTAGTTAGTCTAGAATTCTAATGCTCTCCATGCAACCAAAGCTTGATTCCTTTTATTAAAATCAAACAGAAAATTTAAACTAAAACAAAGACTCAACTTCATGACTCAAAGACTCAAAAAGACGACCAAGACATATTATTTATATACAAGATAGAAGAAGACAGATGAAACTCAGGAAAAATAAGGCTTGAGAACTAAACCATTTACTGGTAAGTTCTCTTCCCACACTTGCAGATCTTGTAACTTATAAGTGGAAGGGCCAAGATTTGCTGCAATCTGAAAAGGACCTACCCACAACTGTTGGAATTTAGTATGATTTCCTTTCTCATCATGGGGGTGATCCCACTTGAGAACCAGATCTCCCACTTCAAAGTCTTTTGTTCCTACCTTATGTTTGTCGAACCATCTCTTTATTACCTCCTGCTATTGCTTAAAGCGCTCTCTAGCTTTGGATCTAGCCTCTTCTGCTTTCAGGCGATTATATATCCTTATTTGTAAAACTTCATCATCTGACCCTCTCGATTCTTGAGCTATTATGGAGGAAGGTAGCATGATATTGGGAGGAAGAATGGATTCTTTACCGTACACAAGGGCATATGGAGACACTCCTATCGAATACTTGGGGGTGACTCTATCAGCCCAAAGGGCATTTGGTAGCGCTGAGTGCCAACTCCTCTGGTTTTCTATTACAGTCTTCTTTAAAATTCTAATCAGATTTTTGTTAGAGGATTCAACCAAGCCATTTCCTTGTGGATAGTATGTCACAGAATAATGCAATTTTATCCCTTTATCATGAGAAAAAGCAGTTAATTTAATTGATGAAAAGTAAGTAGCATTATCAAAGACTAACGAAACTGGAACTCCAAACCTGGTCATGATATGATCTTGTAGGAAGCTGATGACAGCGTCTTCATTTATTTTGCGCAGCAGGACAGCCTCGACCCAGTGAGTGAAATAATCGGTTGCGATCAGAATGTACTTATGTTGTAGGGAGGAATTCGGTTTTATTTCTCCAATAATATCCAACCCCCATTGCTCGAACGGCTCCGTGATCATCACCGGCTTTATGGGTGCTGCTGCTTTGGGTTTTCTCCCACTACACCTTTGGCAAATATCGCACTTCCTGACATGTGTGTGTGCATCTTTGAAGAACGTAGGCCAATAGTAACCGGCTCTGAGAATTTTGTGCACTGTAGTATCTCCTAAATAATGTCCCCCAGTAGGCCCATCATGCAAATCTGTCATTACTTTCTTCGCATCTTCTTTCTCTAGGCATCTAAGAAGAACTCCGTCGTAATTTTTTCTAAATAATATTCCTTCAACAATTTGATAGGAAGCTGATTTAAGATGCAGCACTCTTCTTTGCTTGGAATTCCAATGTTCTGGCAACAGTCTTGCCTACAGGTAATGCACGAGGTCCCTATACCAAGAATCAAGAGCTGTGAACAAAGGACATACATCCATCAAATGTAATTCAGCCTCGTCTTCCCAGGCGTGTTCGTCATTGTTCCCATTTTCAATCATTAGTTTGCACAATCCCTGCCCTTTAACTATAGAAGATGGCTTGAATTCGAGGTCATACTCTTGAAGAGCTGTTACCCAATTTCCCCTTCTTTCTCCTAACTCCTTCTGTACAAAAAGGGACCTTACAGCTGGGTATGGTACGATCACCTTGGTTCAATTTTTTAATATATAAGGCCTGAATTGTTTCACTGATTTGAATATTGTGTAAGCTTGCTTATCAATGGCTGGGTAATTTAATTAGGCCCCTTCTAGACCAGTGCTCACGAAAGATATTGGGAATTCATCCCCCCCATCTTCCTTTTGGGTAAGCACAGCTGCTAGTGAATCATCAGATGCAAAGGTATACAGAATAAAATCTTTGTCGAAATCTGGGCTTTTCAGGGAGGGTGCGTGTGCAACAGCAGTTTTGATTTTTTTGAATGCATTCTTCTCAATCTCAGTCCACTTGAATTGTGCATTTTTCTTCACCATCTGCTGTAGAGGCTTGACAATCTGAGCGAAATCAGGCACAAATCTTCGCACGAAGTTAATTGTTCCCAAAAATGATTGCATCCCTTTTTTATTATGGGGTAAGGGAATCTATTCAATGGCATTGATCCTTTCCGAATCAATAGAGATTCCCTTCTTTGAAACTATGTGACCAAGTAGCTTACCCTCTGTAATAGAAAACACACATTTTTTGGGATTGAGTGAGATGCCATATTTCTGACAGCGTTCAAAAATATGCCTTACATGGAACGCGTGTTCTCCTCTCCTCTTTGAGAATATTGTAATATCATTGAGGTATATCACCACATTACGTCCAATCAAACCGCGAAAGGCTATGTCCTTAGCCCTCTGGAATGTGGCTCCAGCGTTTATAAGCCAAAAGGGAATTCTTCTGTAAGTGAAAGTTCCCCATTTGGTCCTGAATGTTTTCTTCAACCCATCTTCTTTAGCTACTAACACTTGATTGTAGCCCGAGAATCCATCTAGTAAAGAAAATAGTTCAGACCCTGAGACCATTTGTAGCAGTTGCTCCATGGGGGGAACCGGATAGTTGTATTTGTCTGAAGCACGGTTTAAATTCCTGAAATCCACGCATAGCCTGATCTCTCCATATTTTTTCCTCACCGGTACCAGATTCGAGACCCATTCTAAGTGTCTGACGTTAAAAATGATTCTGGCATCCAATAATTTCTTAACTTCACTCTGAATCAGCGGTTCCAATTTTGGATGCATTTTTCTCCAAGGCTGCTGATACAGTTTGATGCCAGCTTTGATGGGAATAACATGCTTGATGATGCTGGTGTCATATGTTTTCAAATATTCGTATGTCTAGGTGAAAACATCTTTATATTTGTTAGAATATAATCCGTCAGGATTATTGTAAATAAATAATTAAATAGGAATTTGAATAGTTGCCCGGGAAGGTGAAAAGGCTGGTTCTCAACCGCCTCATTGTAATCTATAAATTAATGTTTTAGTCGTGAATAGAATATTGAATCAGGAGTTATTACCAACAAGTGGTATCAGAGCGATGCCATAACTCCTGCCTTTTGCCAGTCTGCTGCATTTCAGCCCTAGCATTCTGCTTGCCAGTCCATTGCCAGACTGCTCCATCAGTCTGCCAATCGAGTCGCATGCAGTGTATGCGTTACTCCTCTCCCAGCCTGTGTGCATTCATTTGTATGCTTTATTCTTGTGCTGCGATTTAGTAGAGGAAACCTAACCCTAAGTTTTAGCCATGCCCTCCATTCATCTTCTGTTGTGTATGCCGCAATTTTATGTCTGTAATTCGGTGGAGTTTTAAACTCTTGAATGACTGTGTTGGAAATAATACTCGTGGGGATTACCTGCCTGTAATATTTGCTCGCTGCTTGTAATATCAGAGTATATATATGCTCCTGCGTGCTGTGTGAAGCGTGCTGTCCATATATATATTGTGTTGAGATGTACGTGACCTACCCTAATTCTGGTGTTGAGTATCATATATGCGTTGAATATCATATATATTACGTTGAGTATCATATATATATACTTGCTTTGAATACCTGCGTGAAGAGTGAAACGACTACGTGGTGTTGGAGAATGCGTTTTGAGGAGCTGCGTTGAGAAGCTGCAGATTCTGGTGTTGAGAGCTGCGATTTCATAAATCTGAAGACTGCGCCTGGAGAGATAATGTATTGATATACATTGCGTTGGAACTGTGTAAACCCTAACGCATGCGTGGAGTCACGACTATAAAATCTGTGCTGAAATTTGATGCGTTGGAGCTGTGAGTATGATCATCTGAAGACCGTTGCATGCTGTTGATCGAATCTGGATTGAAGATATATGCTGCGTTTTTGCTGTGACCATGGAGAGTGCTTCGTTTTTGCTGTATCTTGTACAGGTCTATATGCCACTTACTGTTTATTTGTATCTTGAGGCTGTGATATATGTTAAAGGCTGTGAAGAGTCTGCCTGGTGAAGAATGCGTTGAGCTGCCTAGTGGATGATATATAAATACAGTTCACAACATGGATGATATATTGTGCTGGTATATCATTTTTTAATGAGATGGTGCCATTGCTATGTTGAAGGCTGATGCTTTAAAGATTGAGTGCTGAAGACTACTTGAAGGCTGCGACTTAAAGACTGCATAATCTTTTATGCTGAAGACTGCTCCTACGTGGAGACCTGCGTGGAGAGTGCCTGCGTGAATGCTGGCTGCGTGGACCTGTGTGGAAACCTGTGTGAAGATTGAAGCTGCGATTTGTGTGAGAGATGACAGCCCACTCTTACTGATCTTCATGAAGCTGCCTTCCTCAGAAAAGCTCTGAATAGAAATTAAATGATATTTTGATTATTTTTGGCGATAGGCTATTGTGAAGTTTTGAAAATGGTCATTATTCATGAGAAGATTTGAAAATGGTGTCCTCTCATTAACGACCAATTAAGTATTGTTTGAATATAGAGTCACATCAGATTTATGAAAAGATTTATGAAAATACACATTATGAAAATACACAAACCCTAATATGTACTGAAGACTACTCAGCATATCACATCTACGACCAAGTTAAAGAGCTGCCTGAGTGGAGCTGTGTAGAGCTGAATGTGAAGATTGTTGCTGCGATCCAGACAATTGTTGCTGATAATTGTTGTTGCTAATCACTTGATTTTGCAGGAGTATATAGTCTGGTGTTTGATTTTTTGTGTACTTATATCCTTTGCACACTAATATATTAGCTTCTGGTGCCTCCACATATTGTATAAAAGGGAATGCTACTGTATATTTGAAGCTCGTGATTGATATATTTTGTATACTGAAGAAGCCTGTGTATGCTCACCTGAAGTTGAGATTATAAATCACCTTGGCTGAAGTTGAGATTGTAAATCACCTTGGCAGAGACTGTAGACCTGCAAGGTTCTTATTTTTTCTATTTCTCTTTGTCATATCAAGTTCATTACTACACTAACAATTGTAAAGATGCACTCTTTGGCATCTAGTATTGGTGTTGCCCTTGCTGGCAAAGACCAATCCAAAGACCCTTCCAAGGGAGATTGCGGCAAAGAGAGAGGCAGAAGAAGAAGAAATTTCAGAAGCAGAGGGGGCAAAAGCAAAAGATCATATCTGCAATGCAAGCGTTGCGGAAAGACTGGGCACACATCATATCAGTGTTGGGCTTCATGGGACTCAATCAAAGACAAGCACAACCAGAAGAAAGATGACCAAGATGCTAGTAAATTTTCTGATTCTTGTATTGTTGCACATTGTAATCTTGGATTAAATGAAATGACTTCTCTCTCATCTTATAAAGATTGTTGGCTGCTTGATACTGGTGCAACATCACACATGACATTCATAAAAGATTGTTTTGAATAACTTAATGAATCAATAGATGGCATAGTTTACTTTGCAGATAAGTCAAGTATTAAACCAAAAGGAATGGGCACCATTCGACTGAAGATGCCTGGATTCCCTGATTTCTTGTTGAAGAACGTTCTCTATCTTCCTGAGTTGTAGAGAAGCCTGTTGTCCATGGTGGAGATTCGACAGCAAGGCCATTCCATCCACATGTTTGATGGAATCATTGAAATAAGAAAGTCCTCTGACAACCAAGTCATCATGACGGGATACGAAGATGGAAAGCTGCTGAAGCTCAAGGGTGCATCCGCAAGATTTCAGAACTATGCCTACCTCTCTCAGCATGGAGAAGGTAATATGTCATCTAGCTCATTGTGGCATGCAAGGTTTGGTCATCTAAATTATAACAGTCTTCCTTTGTTGAGAAAGAATGGTGTATTTGGCTTGCCCACCATTCCTAAAGAGAAGGAAAAATGTGATGCATGTATATTAGGGAAGCATAGTAAGCTGCCATTCCATGAATCTAATTTCAGAGCAAGTAGGAAATTAGAACTAGTGCATTCTGATTTATGTGGCCCAATGCCAACTCCTTCAGCAAATGGGTATAAGTATTTTATGACATTTGTTGATGACTACTCACGAATGTGCTGGATTTACTGTTTAAAGACAAAGTCAGAAGCATTTCAAACATTCAAAGACTTTCATGCATTAATTGAAAAACAAGCACAATCAAAAATTGGTGCACTTCGTACTGATAATGGAAAAGAATACACTTCAAATGCTTTTGAAAATTATCTTCGCCAACATGGAATTGCACATCAGACTACAGTTCCCTACAATCCTCAACAAAATGGTGTAGCAGAGAGAATGAATAGAACCATAATGAATATGGTTCGCTCAATGATGTTTTTCAAGAATGTAAAACTAATGTTTTGGGGTGATGCAGTAAAATGTGCAGCATATTTGAGAAATAGAAGTCCCTCAAATGCTCTTGAGGACAAGACTCCACATGAAATGTGGTTTGGCCATCTCCCTTCAGTCAGGCATCTCAGATTTTTTGGTTCCACCTGTTATGCCTGGATTCTGAAGGAGCATAGAAACAAGCTTGGTGCTAGAAGCATAAGATGCATTTTCCTGGGGTACGAAGAATACTCCAAGGCATACCGTTTGTATGATGATC
>LPNX010269915.1:265378-291230 GCA_001517045.1 Pseudotsuga menziesii | reverse complement strand
ACTTATTGGGTACTCAAACTCAGACTTTGATGGCGATAAGGAGACAGGAGTATCAACTTCTGGATACACTATGAGTCTTGGATCAGTAGCTGTTTCATGGAGACCTCGCAAACAATCAGTTCCAGCAGATTCAACAACAGAAGCAGAATATGTGGCTGCAGCTGAAGCAACGAAAGAAATAGTATGGCTCAGGAAGATACTTGAAGATTTGCAAGAAAAACAAGAGAACTCCACTCCATTGTTGGTCGACAATACTTCTACAATCAAGCTAGCAAAGAATCCTAGATTCCATGATCGAACCAAACACATCAACACAAAGTATCATTTGATTCGACATCATGTAGAGGCCAAGACAGTCCATCTTCGACATTGTTCCACAAATGATCAAGTTGCAGACATTTTCACCAAAGCGCTTGGACGAGAAAAGTTTGAAAGATTCAGAAACATGCTCGGACTTACGAACACCCCTTCGTATTAAGAGGGGGATTGTTAGAATATAATCCGTCAGGATTATTGTAAATAAATAATTAAATAGGAATTTGAATAGTTTCCCGGGAAGGTGAAAAGGATGGTTCTCAACCGCCTCATTGTAATCTATAAATTAATGTTTTAGTCATGAATAGAATATTGAATCGGGAGTTATTACCAACAATATTGTTTAAACAGACTGATGAACTTATCTCTTTCTACTGGTGAACAACATTTGCCAAGATTCACGTATTTAGGGTTTGTCTCAGTCCCTAAATTTATCAGCTCGAACTGTAAAGATGAGCTATGAGTCTTCACGTTGGCTGGTCTTTTGAACTTTTCATTTAAATCGAACATTCTTTCTAATGTTCTGACTCCCTTAAGGATGAAATTATAATACTTCAGCTCGGCCTGATATTCTTCATCGTCTATAATTGCTCCTTTAAATACCTCGTCATTCGTTAAGCATTCTATAATTTGCTGATCATCATATAATACTCATAAGTTGGTGATCATGTGAGGTACCGAGGGCCTAAAAAGAAATTCAATATAGCATCGATTATTAGTAGGTACGAGCCTAGCAGCTGATGTGGCCAACAAGTCAGCTGCTGCATTTTTAAGTCTGGGAATTGAAACAATATTAAATGTGTTAAAACATTTGAGCAGATCCCATACCTCATTTTGATAAGATTTCAGGTGAGGGGCAACACAATGTAATTGATTCCGGATCTATTTAACAATTATTTTAGAATGTCCAAAAACTTTTAGATTACTTACCTTTAATTTGATTGCTTTCTTCAAACCTTGCACCAATGCTTCATACTCAGCCGTATTATTCATACATTCAAACTCTAATCTACAGGAAAGAAAATGTTTATTATTCTTGGGGTCGATCAGGACACAGTCGGCCCCTGACCCTTCTAAAGTCTTAGAGCCATCAAAAAACAAAGTCCAGAAATCACTAACTACTGCATGAGAATCTACTCCTACTGCTAAGTTTACTATGTTACAGTCGATTTCGTCATCCTATGAGAATCGAAGGAGATTAGGATGGGTGTCTGACATGTTGTTGGCTTCTTCTACTTGGTAATTTCTCAGCTCCAACTCAATAAAATAATTTACCAACATAGAATCCACCGGTTCATTCTTCTCCTCAAGTCGAGTAACGTTGTATTTCATGTGAGGATCCCTCAAAACCTTAATTTGGTTCAGACTTCTTTTATACAATAGCCATAGATGTGACCAATCAGAGGAAAAATATCCATTTAGTTTCACTGACCAATCTCTACTAAGGACAAGCCCATAAGTGTCTGGTATATCGGCCACCATGATATTAATGACTTGGAAGAATTTATCATTTGACGACATGTGGATTAGGACATCTTCCATCTCACTAATTACCTTTACATCCATCCTGTCCAATTGGACAACTCTCCAAGTAGACGGTTTAGGCTGCCCGTTTATCTTTTTACAGACTGATATCGGCATGACGTTAACCGATGCCCTTGAGTCTACCAAGAAATTATGTATGTTATGATTGAAAATTTCAAAAGTGAGGAGGAAAGGTGGATGTTTTCTCTTAGACTTACCTCCAATACTGGTTTCTCCGATTTATTCTTCCTCTTTAGGCCGATTGTCAGCGGCCAGCCTCTCATCCGATGCTTCAAGCGCTTTCAATAATCTTTCCTTTTTCTATGGCACTTTACACATTTCAAACAGCGAAACGTTTTCGTTTATCTTCTTTATGTCCTCCACGATATCATAATCCATCTGTGGTTCAATGGGGTGCGGTTTACCAACATTCATCTTTTCTTCATCAGGATTGGATAGCGCATCAGTTTTCCTAGGATCTTGCCTAGTAATGGTGAATTCAGGAATTTTATCAGCTGTGGAATTATTTTGAAACTTCTTAACATTTTTCTGTAGCCTTTTGATTTTTGGGAGTATGTAGCCTTTTGATTTTTGGGAGTATGAGACTATCTTCTTTAACCACCCCTTGGATCCTTGTTGTAACGTTGGTTTCCATGACGTCCTTTCTCTGATTCTTTTCCTCTTCAGCATCAAATAACGAAATAGAATTCCACAGAACCATGGTTTCCTCTTCTTGTTCCTTCATTGAAGTGGTACTCTCTTTTCTTTCTTCATCTCCATCTTCTGTTAACTTCGAGTCCAATAGCTGATTCATAACCAACGTCACTGAGTTTATCCATTGAGGACAATTCTTTTCAGAGTGTGGTTGTTGATGGAAAGTGCAAAAATTGTCCATGCCTACCTCTGTTAAATTCATAGATGCAGAATTGTGAGGAGGAGGTTTTGACTGATTGTTATCCTCTCTTTTCTTATAATAGGGCTTATAGAACTTTTGAGTTTCCTTCTTGTTCTCCAAGTCTATGAGTTTTGTTAGAAAGCTTCTGCATCATATTCGCCATACTCTCAAAATCTAGTGATTTCTCTTCCTTAGGCTTAGTAAATAATAAGACTTTCTTTCCCATACCTTTTTCTCCTAACCCTTCGGGGTAATCTTCGATACTTTCTCTCTCAGCCTCCACTATTTTTGCCTCTTCATAGGCTTCCACCAAAGTAGGCTTGGCCCTTATTTTGGCAAACATGGCCAACTCAGGGCCTAAAGATGAGGTATAATATTCAATTAGGACCTTGTCCGAAGGTTTGTCAGCTTCAGAAAAATTCTTGAGATATGCCGCAAATCTTTGAGTAAAGCTATGCACCTTCTCCTTTCTTTCTTTATTCAAGGCGCATAGTCCTTTCATGAGTGCTGCATGAGTCTTTTGAGTCGCATACTTACTTCTGAAAATTCTCTTGAACATATCCCAATTAGGGATAGAATTTGTAGGCAACCCAAAATACCATGATGTTGCAACTCCTTTAAGGGTGTGTGGAAAAATTCTACAAACTACATCCTCATGCTCCCCCGCCCTTAACCCTTCTATGGCCAAGTAAAAAATTTGCAAGTGGTCATCTACTAGGATCTTCTCACTTGGATTGAATTTAGGCAACATCTTGTCAAAGTCTTGAGGTAGATCATGTAATGGAGGTGTTAGGTTTAAAGGTGATCTGGCTCTCTAGGCAGGGGGTGGATTCGGTGGGTTAGGTGGTGGATTGGCGTTTGGTGGTGGATTGGCATTTTCCATGAGTCTGGGTGGAGAGTGAGGAGGTGAGAAAATAGGAGTGTGAGTAGGAGAACTATGAGGAGTATTTGGGCCTTCTTGATTCAAAGGCAGTACAACTTCCTATAAGGCTGTTTCTACAAGTTCTTCCCAATCCCCAACTAGCACTGAGTCTTCCAATATAGGACGATCTTTTCTTTTATATTATCTTCTAGGAAATTCAGGGATGATCAGAAATCCTCCAATATTCTTCACATATGCCCTCGTGTGTCTTTGTAGATTATTAACAACCTCGTTGTCAACAGAAAACAAATGTTCTTTACCCCTTTCTTCTGGAATTGGATTATCAAGCCCACTACTTTCAAAACTATTACTGGTGGAATAATCTCGAGAAAACATATTTCCTCGGCTAGCCATGCACTAGCGACCCTCCTTCTAGTGCCAGTAAACTGTTGAGGCCTGGAAATTCGCAGACAACAACAGCAAGGGAATCTCTCCAGTCAACGTTCCCAACTAGCCCATAACTATTTGGTATGGAGAATCTGTCCGGTTTGCAGTCCGGCTACCGTAGGTCAAATAAAAAAAGGGTTTATCGGTTGCAGCCCAGTCCACCGTGTATTTTTTGTATTTTTTGACTTAAGTATGAAATGCACGTGCCTAATTAATAATGCGGGGTGGTAAAGATGCAAAGAGCAGTCACAATGTGATGCGCAGGTTCTTACCTCTCGTCTTAGAACTCACAAGCATCCAAATCATATATGTGCAAGAAAATACAATACTAACTAAACTATCTCTAAAGAACTGGATATTAATTCATGAGTAATGCAATACTGTTCATGTGTTATGGCAAATTACAGATAGTTGTTCTTATAACCAAACATACAGACACGAATAAAAGTATATATGGTAAGATAGCTCATCAACAATTAAACTCCCATTACTCATAGTGGAAAAAGACATCATAAAGGTACTGAAGAACATTCATACAAGAACATAGGTTCAGGAAATTAGAATGCTCTTACAGCTAATGAGACACAGCTGAAAATGAAATAGTTCACATTCAACATTGCTCATTTAATCACATTGATATATTCCACATAGCACTTCCTCCAACAGGCAAAATTTGCAGTCTCTCGCTGTAAAACGAAATAGTTCCTCTTACAAGCATTAAGTCACAAGATTTTTCCAGGGAAAAATCCCCTGTAACTTCTCACTTTCAAATATTTAAACAAAATAGTAGATCGCTTGGGTTCCCCCCAAACGTGTGACTTTTCGGTTCTTCGTTTCACATCCCTCTTTTCATCTTTTATGTGCATGCTCATGATCAGCTGAATAACTGACGAACCTTTCAGAGCTGCACCTTTGTTGCTTTCAATTTTGTCTTTTACTTTGCCCCTGCCCCTTGAGATCCTGCCTCCTATCTGTACCTTCGCACCGCGGCAATATGAAAAGTATTTTGGATCTTCCTGCAGTTAATCAATGTGCATCATGCACTGGGATTGCATTCTAAAAGAAACGTCAAATTAAACCAACTAAAACGGCTAATCCACAAGAAATGGCCCGGTGCATCACTGTCTCGTCCACCTACGGGCTCAGGAGAAAACACCAACACCGGGAAATGGAAAACTCATCGGTGGCTCAGAATATTAACACCGGCAAGGTAGACCTATTCACAGCGGCATAAGCGGGTCTTATCAGGTGGAGGGTATTGCGACGACACTTAATCACATCGGAATTGGAAAAGTTAAGACCTGAGCTGTGGGTGGGAAAACTCCCAATCAGAAGTCGGAAGGACTTTGACATCGGAAGCCAAAAGCTTCACATAGCCGCAACGGTGGAGAGAAAAAGACTATGGACAAGTGACCTTTACATCAGCGGCGGAGCGCTTTTCATTTCGGGTAGCTAGCTGCTTTGAGAGCCGCAATGGCGGGAGATCAGAATATTATATCCATGCGACGCACATCGGAGGGTGGAGCGCTTTACACTTCAAGTTCTTAGCTAGTTTGAGAGCCGCAATGACGGGAGATTAGAAGGTTATAGCCATGCGACGCACATCAGAGGGTGAAGCGCTTTACACTTCGGGTGCTTAACTACTTGGGAGCCGCAACGGCGGAAGCAAAAAGGACAACAACCTCCGATATAAGTGACAAAAACTTTAAATTGGGTAGCAATTGAAACTGTCTCACCTCTGGAATAGCGTTTTGCAAGGGACAAAAGGCCCGATCCATTTTCAACTCAACAAACAAACTCTAAAATCTGCGATCTACAACAATTCCAAACACAAGCAATTTTTGAAAACCAGGACGAAAGGTAATCTTCAAAAAACCATCCAAAATTAAAGCACGACCAAAAGGTTCAAGGATCCAAACGATTAAAAACAATGCTAAAGCATGAGGAGGGGACCAAAATTTAAGAAATTGGGGGAAAACAGTTGCAGCTGCAACATAACCGTTGTTGAGAGATTAAGGAGCATGCTCGCCTATGGTTGGGTGGAATGTTGCAGCGATGTAGCTGGTTGCATGATGAATTCGTTATAAGATAAGTAACCTTGTCTATTTTACTTTTTCAATTATATTTACGGTTAATAGATTATGATGAACATGTTGAATGCATGAATGTATGTTTTCTTCCACTGTGTATGATAAATAATTATGTATTTGTGCATGTTCTAGTTCAATGCATTTTATTCAATTTTTAGGTATGTTCATGTTCATGGGGAATTTAACCTGGATGTTTAATGTTATGGTAGTGTCCTCCTCTCCAGTTGGAGGGTCGGGGACGTTACAAGGGAGGTCATCCTTGGGAGGTGATGACGTGGTTAATGGGGGTATATCGGTCATGAGCACGACCAGCTCAAGTGCCTTTGTGATTTTTGGGGAAACAAATTCTAAGTCGAATTTTTAGAGGACGACTACCCACTTAGCCACGTGACCTTGTAGAAGGAAATGACTTAAGAGGTACCACATTGGGTTTGAATCAGCCACTACACATGTATGGTTTGCAATGATGTAATGGTGCAACTTCTGAGCCAAGAAGAGGACGGCGAGGGCCAATTTATCCTTGGGTGAATATCGTAGTGGGGGTCCTGTCAACTTCTGACTGATGTAATAAATCATGTGCTCATGGAGAGCATCGTCTTCTTGGATAAAGACTCCCGCAATGGCATTGTCTGAGGCCAACACATAGAGAATGAAGTCTTGGGTGAAGTCTGGTGCTGAGAGTAATGGTGCAGAAGCCAGGGCTTGATTGAGTGCATCAAATGATTCTTGTGCTTGTTGGTCCCAAACAAAG
This sequence comes from Pseudotsuga menziesii, assembly GCA_001517045.1. NCBI lineage: Eukaryota > Viridiplantae > Streptophyta > Pinopsida > Pinales > Pinaceae > Pseudotsuga > Pseudotsuga menziesii. The sequence goes on along the minus strand of LPNX010269915.1, from coordinate 284,346 downwards.
GGGAGTTTTGTGTGGAGTAGGTGGATGAATCCATAGTATTTTGTTGCATACTTGGGTACAAAGTGGAAAAGGAAGTTGGCCTTGCCTTGGAGGCTATGTAGTTGGTGCCTAGATTTTGGTGAAGGAAGATCAAGGATAGCCTAAAATTTGAGGGGGTCTACCATTATCCCTTTATGAGATATGATAAACCCGAGTAAACGACCCGCTAGGACACAAAAAAAACACTTTAAGGGATTTAGGCAAATTTTGTACTTGCGACAATGTAAAAAGATTTGCCACAAGTCATCGATATGTTGTGCTCGTTTTGGTGATCTAGCAGTAATATCATCTAGGTAGACCAATATGATATGGATTAGATCATGGAAACAATATGTCATGGCACACTGGAAGGGGGCTCCAGCGTTCTTCAGGCCAAAGGGCATGACTCGATAGGGCCAATGTGCCCCACGGGGTTGTAAATGCAGTCTTATAATAGTCTTCTTTCTAGATCTAGATTTCATTATATCCAGAAAATCCATCTACGAAAGAAAAGATGTCATGCCCATTGCATGCATCGATAATATAATCGATGAAGGGTGTTGGGAAGTTGTCTTTGGGACACGCCCCATTTAGATCACAGAAGTATATGGAAACATGGATGGTACCCTATTTTTTATTCATGGGAATAGGATTAGAAACCCAAGTGGTGTATGTAATGGGGTAAATGAGGCCGGCTGTGTGCAGCTTCTCTATATCGGCTTTGACCGTGGCTGCTTTGGAAGGATGGATGGGATCTTGCTTTTGGTGTATGGGGGCCACATCGGGCCATGTGTCGATGTGGTGTTCCATGATGGATGGATCCAACCTGATCATTTTAGTGTAAGACCAGGCAAAGATGTCGCAAAATTCTTGGAAGAGAGATTTGTAGGCAGTGACTTCTTCCGGGGAGCAGGATGCCCCCAAGGGAGCAGGATGCCCCCAACATGATTTCTTCAACAACCTCAGGATTGGTTGAGATGTTGATTTTGATGGTTGGAGAGATGTCGGCCATGTTCCCTTCTTCAAAGGCGTCAGGTGCCGGAATGGGATTTTTGAACCAGTTGACTTTCCCATGAATGAAATCTTTGGTTTCCACGGAAAATTGGTTAGACTGCAACACAAGTTCTTCAGGGAGGAAGAACGAGCAATGGTGCATGTCGTCTTATGGGTATTCTGGGGTGGTTAAGGCTTCAAGTATCTCCTCATCATTGTGGAAGAAATGAAGAGATAGGTCTGATGGACCGTCATTGGTGGTGGAGAAAAGAGGGTCGGTAGAACTGGACATCATGTAAATGGACATGGTGTATGGAGAAGGAGGTGGGGGTGAACTTCTTCGATCAAGGTGATCTCATATTCAAGGGAATGTTGACGAAGGTCGGCTAAATCCATTCAGAACTCAAACAAGTCTTGGAAGTGGTGAGAATAGTGTCTGTACAATCCGCAATGGGTGCAAGCATGGTTTGTTCTCAATGACTTGTTTCTCACTATTGGCCCGCTTGGAAGTTCAACCACGGGGAGGTTTTTGGTTGTATCCATGGCATCCAAATATGCACGGATTTTAGGAATCTCAGGGTAGTTCTCAGTTGGATGGCCTTGTTCTTCACAAATGGTGTAAGGTGAGATTTTTCAAGGTTCAGTGGTAGCTTTCATGTTCTTTCCCTTGTCCCTTTTTAGGTGGGGCGGTGCAGGTGCGGGCGCGGAGGTTGGTTTTTGCAGGCTAGGTGGAAGATGAGACTCGATCGCAATGGGTTGCATGGGGGTTAAGACGACCTGGGGAATTGGTGGTTGAGTCGGTGGAACAAGATACCACCCAGGAATTCTGAATGTAAAATTGGGTAAGCTTAAGGTGGCCATTACTGGCTTGCTCATGACACCAGGTGGGGGAAAGAGGAAGGGAATTGTGTGGACTGGGGAGGAGCCCAGATAAATCCCTGATGGTTGTATGTGGGGATGAGGTTGTGGTTGTGGCTATGTGTAATGCTGCTGCTACAGATGATGTTGAGGCTATGGATGGTGTTGTGATTACGGTTGGGGCTGCATCTGCAGTTGTTTTTTGGGTGTGGTGGTGCGGGATGAGAGCATGCACAAGTCTGTAGTCTTGTTCGGTGTCGGTGGTGGTGACACTAAGGGGAAAGAAGTCATCATGGTGGTATCGGAAAACAACCTAGGGCCCACATTCAATAATGGGGAGGCTGGTATGTTGTCAATCGTGGTGTTGATCACAGGCATAACATTGGCGAGTGTGATTGGCCCTCGCAGATCAATGGTGTTGATCGTAGGGATAACATTGACAGGTGTCATGAGCCCTTACGAATTGTGATAATTTAGTTGGTCAACTGTCACAATTTTCACTTCATGGGGGGACATCATGAGATGGAAGACAGTTGTTGTTACGGCTCTCATGGCGTACATATAACTTCTTCCGAGGGGAAAATTACAATCCAATTGAGCATTGAAAACCTCTATGTCAATTAGTATTGTCTTCCTGGCTAATGTGATGGGGACATGGGGTAGGATTCCTTAGGCTTTAGTGGGAGGGCCATCATAAGCCCGCAGAGTTGTGAAGGATGGTTGTAGAATTGGGGATCCAAGATTCTACCAGACAAGGGTAGACATAACACATGTAGATTCCCCCTCATCCACTATGCACCAATGCACGACCAAATTCCCAATAGACACCAGGAATTGGAAGGCAATGGCTGATGGCATCTGTGGTTCTACATTCTCCTTATCAAATGTGATCAACTTGGAGTCATAGGGATCCATGGCACTAAGGGCGGCTAGTAAGGCTTTCTGCTATGTTGGGTAGGATTTGAGTACCTCAAGAGCAAACATGGCGAGAGGTGTTTGGGCCAAATCGTCCATGAAGGTGTAGCTAATAGCATCTCTAGCTGTGGCGTTATTGGCAAATCGGTGTATGGGGGGGTGCAGGAAAGGGGGTAACTAAAGTAGTGCATTGGTTGTTTTAGATGTAGATGTCATTGATGTGTCAGCAGTTTTGGTGTTGGTTTCATACTAATTTCATTTGGTTCGTAAATTGACCTCTTCAGTTATCATAACTAGCAGGTCGTGGACACATGTTTCCGTCGTGGGAGGTGCCCCTGAAGTGTTGGGATTGGGTTACGAAGGGGGTGCGGTTTCCACCAATCCTTGTACTGGTAATGGGTTTTGGAGCACCATAGGAGGAGGTCCTTGTGGTGCCAGGTTGGGTTGGGATTGGTCCATTGTATTGGTGGAATGTTGAACCTCATTTATAATGGCCTGTTTAGTGCGACCCATGAAGGGACACTCGAATGTGTAGTGCACGTAGACCTTGCATAGTGTGCATGGTTGATTTGTCTGCAATGGAGTGTTGTGTCTCAGTGCATTTGGTCACTGAGGATTTTGGGCTGGCCAGTTCGCCGCGGCATTGTTGGAAGGATTTGGTTGTTGACCGCCTCCCTGTGGTTGATTGCTGCCTTCGTTCTGGGGTTGGTTATTATTGGATTTCCCTTGTTGGTTATTGGGGGTAGGATAGTTGGGACGGTTTTGCTGGGAAAACACCTGCCCCAATGGAGCAGGTGGAGTAGGGATGGGGGCTTGAACAACTTGCACCGATGGTGCATAGTAGACTTTGGTGGGTGTCGGTGCCACAAATGTGGGAATTTTCACTGTGTATTGTTGTGTTGGCCAAGCCAAGGCCTAGGGCTACTACGGTGGTGCAAGTTGTGCGTAAGAAGTTGTGGCTTCGGACTAGGTCATCATTCTTGCATAGTCTGGAGTTTGGTTTTGGTAAGAAACAGTAGGGTTGTTGCTCGGTTGTGGTGGTATTATAGGTCATGTCAGATGGTGCTGTGGTTAGTGAGAGATAGAACCTATGATGCCATCTGCAGCATGGGATGCCCTGGTGCATCCTGGTAGGAGGTGGCTACATGGGGGGTGTCTGGAATGACGATGTAAATGCATCCAGACTATGCATAGATCAGATCAAACTGTTGGGCTTTCAATTTGGCCTCCTCTTCACATTGGGGACGTTTGGATGCGACGTCCTTTGCTATAGGTGGGAGCAAGGTTTTAAGGAACCAATCCAGGAAGATCCTGTCATCAAGTTGGATCTTACACAAACTACGACATCATCGCCACTTATGGATGTGGTCAGTTATGTGGTTCGTAGTATTCCGGTGGAAAGATAACAAGATCTCCACCCCTTCATCATATATGATGGGGAGTTGGAAATATTGCAGGAACATGAAATCCAGGGAGTTGAAATCTGAGTACTTGTCTTGTGGTAGCTCAATGTACCACTTGGTTGCAGTGCCTATGAGGGTGTGTTGGAATAGTCTTATCCTGATCGAATCATCTATGATGTTGTTTGATGAGCACCATAGATGAAAATTCATGATGTGGTTTTGGGGGCACTCCCCTGCCTTCCCTTCAAACTTGGCAATGTCTGAGGTAAGTTTTGTTGGCATGGGAGGCCAAAACGTTTGATGGTGGATAGGGTCATTTCTTAACCGAGCCAAGTCAGGCAAGTTGAGATGTGCCATGAAAGGAAGGTTTGACCCAAGGTTGATGTGAGATAGGGCATCCATGGTAGTGGGGATTGCAGGTACATGATGCACCTGCATAACTAAGGGTACTTGTGGCACCATTGTGGATGGGCCAGTGCCCCCAAGTGTGGTAGGAGGGGTAGTGCGGGTGGAAGGGCCACTTCCCCCATGTATGAAAGGAGGGGAAGTGTAGGTGGAAGGGCCACTGCCCCCATGTGTTGCTGGTGGGACAACTTTACTGGTCAATATGGGTGGTGGTAGCTAGCTTATGAAGGTTTGCATGACCATGCTGGGGCCACCTGCAAGGGTTTTGGTGGTGGTTTGTGGTGTGGACATGGGTCCACTAGCAATTACTATGCTGCAAAATGGATCCATGTTTGCACTAGCCATGGGGCTTGATGGTGCAGTGTGCAGATCTGGTTCAGACTGATATGAGTCTGAATCTGAATCAAAGGCTGTGCGGCCTTCTGATGGTGTAGAAGGTCATCGAGAATGGTCTCGACAATGTCAGTTTAATGACCCGTACTATGGTGGTTCGTCTTTTAGGCATGAGGAAGAACATGAGGGATCAATCATGTCAGATTTGTATGTCAAAATGGTGGTAATGATTTTTGGACTCCGGTTTCAATGGATTCCTATTGGCTTTAGGTGGTCACTTGACCACCAAGACTTCCAAAAGATAGTGCTTGGATTTTTCCTCACAGGAGTGCTAGTCAATCAGTGGGGGTCATTGCTCCTTTATCTTGACAATTCCTCTTATTGGCCAGCTACTTGGGAGTTCCCATGGTACTCCTCACAATGAGTTTTTGGGCTAATCCCAAGTACTTCCCACAATTAAGGCAATCAGGGACTTATGTCCTCAAAGACTGCAGACGTTTAACTTAGTGTAAATTGTAAATTTTACTGGCTCACTGAGTGTCATGAACTGAGTTGGGTTGATTTATATGGTATGGTGTGTATGTATTTTGTTTTTCTGTTATACCTGGTGACTACTTAAATGGTTTATGAATATTCTGCAGAGTTCATAACATTGTCAATGAAAGCAGTAAATAGTAATCAGAAATTTTACACATTTACCATTTGTGATCCTGAACTATGATAGCCTGACTGAGTGACTACCTTGCACCTATATTTATCTTCAACCAGGAGAGGGTGTTGGGCTCTCAACACAATGGGACTAATCCCATCCGTATATCCACAGGTCACCCTACGGATGCAAGGTTGGTCAATAGGGAGGATGCTGAGCGCGATGAGAAGCCCTCCTTCTCTACCCACTCTACCTTCCAAGTCACCCATTTTTAGTGGCTTCAAAAAATAATAGGTGAAGTGCCTATTACTATATGAGCTTCACCCTTCGTCTTATCCTAGAATACCCCAAAGGGTGATGACTGGGTAAAGGAGGAAGGGCTAGGCAAGATGTTGATTTTAAGTAAATTTTAATCAAGATTTGTTCATTAATCCATTAACCATTGATTTACCCTTTGATTTACACATTCGAAAAATGAAATGAAAAAAAATAGAAACAAAAATAGTTTGGATGGACAGAGGCAGCTAAGCCACACTCACAATCTTCAACTTTAAAAAAATAAAACTCTAAGTGACATATCGCACTTTTCAGGTCAAATGTGGCGAGGGGGTCGCTCAAAATATGCATACAGAAGCGAGCTGACTTCTGGAAGGGGGTCACACCTTTTGGGGCTAAATATGCGACCTGGTCGCACCTGTCAAGCCAAACTGAGTGACCTAGTCCCCTCTCTAGGGCTAATAAGAGAGACCTGCTCTGGAAACTGAAATTGGTTTTTTGGTCCTGAGCCAGATCTGGCTGACAGTAACCTTAACTATGGCCAAATGGGCTCGGATTGGCCTTGAGGAGGCTTGGAAGTAACTGGAAATGCAAATAAATAGATATCTAAACTAGATTTTAACATAAATTTAAACTAGGGAAAAAACAGAATTAAAAACTGAAACTTCGAAAAATAAAACCCAGGGATCCTGTGGGATTGACCTAATATGGTCACCAGTTCTGTATTAGGGATTTATCCCTTACTACAAGGTAGGAATGGCTACCTTCCGTCTATAGGACGGAAGGGTAGGGTTCTTGATGGTAATGCAAGAAAATCAAAATGGAACTAAAGCAAAGAGAACATAAAAGATAGAAATGGAAACCCTGCACACAAAGTTAGACTCCAGAAACCTGCATACAACTTGTTATAACATAAAATAAACCTTCAAGTAAACTAAGTTAGAAAAAACTAGAATAAAAATGACTATAAACAAATCTTATACCTTTTGGTGGAAATGGGCCACCATGCCCTACCTTGGAGAAGCACCTCTCTCTTGGCAATGGAGGAGCTATGGCTCAATGGGAGGATGGATGAGAGGGACTATGGGTGGCTTGAGAGACAAATGATCTCAAGGAATCTACTCGGGAAGCATAACAGTATGCAAGGGAAGAATGTTTTGAGAGTGACCCCCACCCCTCTATTTATAGCGTTTTTAGGGTTTTAAGCCCCTGGTCAAGGATTTAGCCCCTTTTTTGGTCTTTTAGACCCTTTTGCTCAATCTTTAGCTCCTTTTAGGGTTTTAGGCTCCTTCGAGGGGTTTTAGCCCCTTTTCAGAGGCTTTAGCCCCTATGAGAGCTATTTAGGCTCTTTTTAGGGGTTTTTAAGCCCTTTTTCATGTTTTTAAGCCTTCTTGAGGGTGTGGTGGTCAAATGGGGTTAAATGAGGGTCATGCATGGGTGTCCTTGGGTGGTGTGGCCATGTAGAGCTAAGTGAGGGATTTTTTGGGTTAACTGGGGTATATATTTTGAACACAAATCCCTTTGTTTGGGTATGCATACAAATCTCATGTACATGACACATAGCCCACCAATGATCTTCTAAATGAGCAACATCATGGCACTAGATCTTGATGGAATGATGAGGTGGGTTCTAGCAAGAGGCATTGCCTTCCATTTTCAAGTGAAATTGAAAAACAATAACCTAATAAATAACTTAATGTAAATAGAAGACAAGGGAAAAAGATAAATAAATAAGATAAAACCCTAGAATAGAGATCATTTAATATTAAATATTCCTACAACTACCTCGATGAACTTTATATTAATCCATCTCATAAATGAATTTTTTGGTTCACTAACAAAATTATTAGAATATTTAGGTTAATTTTCTAGTTCAATACCTCAATTGTCATAAAATTTAGTTCAAAAATGAAAACCCTTGGAAAAGGAGTGCAATAAATAATGGCCATTAAAATATTAATTTCCATGAGACCATGCGGGTGATAATTTACATTATACCATGTGTGGTGGTTTTTGGTGTGGACATGGGTCCACTAGCAATTACTATGCTGCAAAATGGATCCATGTTTGCACTAGCCATGGGGCTTGATGGTGCAGTGTGCAGATCTGGTTCAGACTGGTATGAGTCTGAATCGGAATCAAAGGCTGTGCGGCCTTCTGATGGTGTAGAAGGTCATCGAGAATGGTCTCGACAATGTCGGTTTAAGGACCCATACTGTGGTGGTTCATCTCTTAGGCATGAGGAAGAAAATGAGGGATCAATCATGTCAGATTTGTATGTCAAAATGGTGGTAATTATTTTTGGACCCCGGTTTCAAGGGCTTCCTATTGGCTTTAGGTGGTCACTTGACCACCAAGACTTCCAAAAGACAGTGCTTGGATTTTTCCTCACGGGAGTGCTAGTCAATCGGTGGGGGTCATTGCTCGTTTCCCTTGACAATTCCTCTTAGCGGCCAGCTACTTTGGGATTCCCATGGTACTCCTCACAATCAGTTTCTGGGTTGAGCCCAAGTACTTCCCACAATTAAGGCAATCAGGAACTTATGTCCTCAAAGACTGCACATGTTTAACTTAGTGTAAATTGTAAATTTTACTGGCTCACTGAGTGTCATGAACTGAGTTGGGTTGATTTATATGGTATGGTGTGTATGTATTTTGTTTTTCTATTATACCTGGTGACTACTTAAATGGTTTATGAATATTCTGCAGAGTTCATAACATTGTCAATGAAAGCAGTAAATAGTAATCAGAAATTTTACACATTTACCATTTGTGATCTTGAACTATGATAGCCTGACTAAGTGACTACCTTGCACCTATATTTATCTTCAACCAGGAGAGGGTGTTGGGCTCTCAACACAATGGGACTAAGCCCATCCGTATATCCATAGGTCACCCTACGGATGCAAGGTTGGTCAATAGGGAGGACGCTGAGCGCGATGAGAAGCCGTCCTTCTCTACACACTCTACCTTCCAAGTCACCCGTTTTTAGTGGCTTCAAAAAATAATAGGTGAAGTGCCTATTACTATATGAGCTTCACCCTTCGTCTTATCCTAGAATACCCCAAAGGGTGATGACTGGGTAAAGGAGGAAGGGCTAGGCAAGATGTTGATTTTAAGTAAATTTTAATCAAGATTTGTTCATTAATCCATTAACCATTGATTTACCCTTTGATTTACACATTCGAGAAATGAAATGAAAAAAAATAGAAACAAAAATAGTTTGGATGGACAGAGGCAACTAAGCCACACTCACAATCTTTAACTTTTAAAAAATAAAACTCTGAGTGACAGATTGCACTTTTCAGGTCAAATGTGGTGAGGGGGTCGCCAAATTTTCCTAGAAATAGGAGAGGGGGTCGCTCAAAATATGCATACAGAAGCGAGCTGACTTTTGGAAGGGGGTCACACCTTTTGGGGCTAAATATGCGACCTGGTCGCACCTGTCAAGCCAAAATGAGTGACGTAGTCCCCTCTCTAGGACTAATAACAGAGACTTGCTCTGGAAACTGAAATTGTTTTTTTGGTCCTGAGCTAGATCTGGCCAACAGTAACCTTAACTGTGGCCAAATGGGCTCGGATTGGCCTTGAGGATTCTTGGAAGTAACTGGAAATGCAAATAAATAGAGATCTAAACTATATTTTAACATAAATTTAAACTAGGGAAAAAAACAGAATTAAAAACTGAAACTTCGAAAAATAAAACCCAAGGATCCTGTGGGATTGACCTGATATGGTCACCAGTTCTGTAGTAGGGATTTATCCCTTAATACAAGGTAATAATGGCTACCTTCCATCTATAGGATGGAAGGGTAGGGTTCTTGATGGTAATGCAAGAAAATCAAAATGGAACTGAAGCAAAGAGAACATAAAAGATAGAAATGGAAACCCTGCACACAAGGTTAGACTCCAAAAACCTGCATACAACTTGTTAGAACATAAAATAAACCTTCAAGTAAACTAAGTTAGAAAAAAATAGAATAAAAATGACTGTAAACAAGGTTTATACCTTTTGGTGGAAATGGGCCACCATGCCCTACCTTGGAGAAGCACCTCTCTCTTGGCAATGGAGGAGCTATGGCTCAATGGGAGGATGGATGAGAGGGACTGTGGCTGGCTTGAGAGACAAATGATCTCAAGGAATCTACCCGGGAAGCATAACAGTATGCAAGGGAGGAATTTTTTGAGAGTGACCCCCACCCCTCTATTTATAGCTTTTTTAGGGTTTTAAGCCCTTGGTCAAGGATTTAGCCCCTTTTTTGGTCTTTTAGACCGTTTTGCTCAATCTTTAGCTCCTTTTAGGGTTTTAGGCTCCTTCGAGGGGTTTTAGCCCCTTTTCAGAGGCTTTAGCCCCTATGAGAGCTATTTAGGCTCTTTTTAGGGGTTTTTAAGCCCTTTTTCCTGTTTTTAAGCCTTCTTGAGGGTGTGGTGGTCAAATGGGGTTAAATGAGGGTCATGCATGGGTGTCCTTGGGTGGTGTAGGCCATGTAGAGCTGAGTGAGGGATTTTTTGGGTTAACATGGGGTATAGATTTTGAACACAAATCCCTTTGTTTGGGTATGCATACAAATCTCATGTACATGACACATAGCCCACCAATGATCTTATAAATGAGCAACATAATGGCACTAGATCTCGATGGAATGATGGGGTGGGTTCGAGCAAGAGCCATCACCTTCCATTTTCAAGTGAAATTGAAAAACAATAACCTAATAAATAACTTAATGTAAATAGAAGACAAGGGAAACAGATAAATAAATAAGATAAAACCCTAGAATAGAGATCATTTAAGATTAAATATTCCTACAACTACCTCGATGAACTTTATATTAATCCATCTCATAAATGAATTTTTTGGTTCAATAACAAAAGTATTAGAATATTTAGGTTAATTTTCTAGTTCAATACCTCAATTCTCATAAAATTTAGTTCAAAAATGAAAACCCTTGGAAAAGGAGTGCAATAAATAATGGCCATTAAAATATTAATTTGCATGAGACCATGCGGGTGATAATTTACATTATACCATGTTGGCAGAAAATGGATACCAGGATTCTTGTGTTGAAATTTTGTAACTTCAAAGAATATTCTATTGTATTTTATTATTGTGATTTATTTGGAGATGTTTTGTTCCTTTGTTCGAATGTTATTATTCTATTTGGTTAGCATAGAGTCATCACGTAAAACCTCCATTGTAAGTTGGGTCGATAGAACCCACCAGAAAGTAATATTATATTGTTTTGATTCTTCCTAGGAAAGTCGGCCCAGTTAAGTTTGTTGGGATCGACCTAGTTAGTGAAAAATTCAAGTGGAAGATAAATTATAAATAGGAGTGATGTGCTCATCATTTGGACACACACTCACTTATGTAATTGATATAGGATATATATATATATATATATATGTTTGCAAGAAGAAGCAGAACTTGTTTGGGATTTTTTTCTTTGTAGTTTTGATCATCTATATTGCAGAAGTTTTGTTGGGTTTTCTTTCCGTGGAGGGTTGCCCAAGATAAATTTGTGTCTACCTTGTGATTGTGTTTCTTCTAGTGATTCTGTATATTCTATTATTGTGAAATTGAATTAAATACTAATGTTATATATATTATAATATTGAATCTTAACATGGTATCAGAGCTATTTTGAATAGGACAACTTTCATAAGGTCAAGCTCTCTCTCTTCTCCCTCCGACAAGAAATTAGGGTTTTTGTCAAAGTTAGAATTTTGAAAATATGATTACATAGAAAGTTGTGCATCCCTAGGGTGCATATATTAATCCCTATATCCAAACTTTTGAGTGGGTATATCTCCAAGAAATTGAAACCCCAATTTGAATTTGGAGGAGAAAACTTCAAAAAACGAGAAAATGAGAAAACTGCATATCAGAATTTGGCAAGTCAATTTTGACAGGTGAAAATTTGGAATCTCTTGAAACCAAGTGTACCAGTCAATTCGACCCAGTTAAGCACATATCCTGGTAAGTTTAGTTTTTCATTTTGAGAAATTTCATTTTTTGGTAACCTCTTAGATAAAATGGCCTCAAGCACTACGGTTAAGGATAAGATATAAGGGATAGATAATTTCCAAGCATGGAAATATAGGATTGGATTCATTCTTGAAGATAATGATCTTTCCAAATACATCAAGGAAGAAGTTGTAGAAACTGAAGAGGATGAAGGTAAAGAGAAGCACAAGAAGGACTGTTGGGCCAGGAAAGAGCACAAGGACAAAAGAGAAACACAGAAGAAAGGAAGTCGCGATGAGGATGAGTGAGATGAAGGAAAATAGAATCTTCAGGCATGCAGGAAAGTGATAGGGCTAGAAAGAGACATATAAAACAAGATCATGTGATTCGGATTTATGCAGGAATGCAACAAGATACACAAATAACCATAGAAAAAAACATGCAGCGGAATTAACACTTCATTTCATTAATCAAAGAACTGAAACTTGTTTACATACAGAATGGAAATAAACTAGATAGAGTGCGGGTAGCTTATCTCCGAGAAGAGATGTGGCGGCTACATGCCTCTGAACTCTGTTTTAAAATGAGGCTCGAAGGCCTATATATTATTGAGAAACAATGGAAACCATACACATCAAAAAACCTAACCCTAGGAGGTGAAACACCAAAATGTGGGCCCCATTGGGTAACTTGGTACATCAATTTCTCGGGGTCGTAACTTTGGCATACTACCTTCATTTGACGTGCATGATACATCATTAGAAATATGTATTCAAGGAATACATCCATTAACAACAACTATTTAGTCCAAAATGGACACATATTTACCTGACCATTCGATTCCAAAAAGACATTGTTTAGGGCTTCAAAATGACTCTGGAAGTTTAGGACCTTGAAATTGCCAAAAATAGTAAATTTTGCTACAATTAAGGAAACTAGAAAACTGAAAGAAACAATGGTGGGGGTCCAAGTGGAATAGGTGGGTGGCCATGAATATCCTCCTAGATCATCATGGATGCTAAATTCAGTGCAAGTTGGAGAACAACACACATATGAAGGAATATTTTGTAAGTCAAGATGATAGCTCCTTGTGTTAGTCAATCTGCCAGTTTGTAATTGTTTTAGACGACAAATCACAACTTGTAATAGATGAAATGTATGAAGCTAACCCTATGTAGTCTTAGAAAGGATATAAATAAGAGGAACCCGTTTTGTATAAGGGTTCATACTAGTTCAAAATAATAGAAGGAGCTAGTAAGAGTAGCGCTGTAGTCGGTTGTTGTGACGAGGAACCCATTTTTTAGAAGGGTTACTAAGTAGTAGAGTCGATCTACAGCTAAGTGCATAGATAATATATTAAAGGAGTTGATACAGGCTATGTGTAGATCAGTAGAAAAGTAGAGTAGAAGAAGATAAAGTAAAACCAGAGAGCATGGGAGCAAGAAAGAGTCTGAGCTAAAAAGGCATATCTTAAAAAGTCTACATTCGAGTTGTAGACTACAAGTTTCCATATATTTCTCATGCCAGATGAAGCATACCTTGGTGGTTTTTCCGAGTTGGGTTTCCACGTTACATCTTGTGTCAAATGAATGTGCTTTTTGAATGGTTTTGATTGGTTATTAGTTATATTTCATTATTTATACTTATGGTTTGAATAAATGTCACAATATTGATAAAAGAAGTTGAATAAGCGAATAACTAAAGCATCGTTGATGCATTATGTATTATTTCATGGTCATTTACTCTTAAGTTGGAATGCAGCTGTTCCTGTGTCATTTTTTGCTAAGAAATACACAATAACATTGACAGTATTTTATATCAGTTCAAGTTCACTTACTATTAAATTGCAAAGGAATAAGCAGTGCCACAAGTTGGTTGTGTCGCATGGTTAAGTGTTCATTACTGGTTAAGTTCACTTGTGCCACTGTCTAGATAGTTGGAGAACAATGCATTATTTCAAATTATTTCAAGAAAAAAGTTGTGTCACACTGTTGAGATATTAAGTTGTTAAGTAGGTTGTGTTGCAATGTTGCGCCACTGCTGAGCTACTAAAATCCTCCATTCTTCCAACTCTGTCAAGCACCTTGGTTGTGCGCCAAGGGACTGTCATCCCTCGTCAACTGCAAAAACATGGTTTTGGAAGTTACCCATTGAGATATCTCAGGTAAGATTGCGCCTGTGATGCAAGTGTTGTCGAATGAGCTTGCTCTGTCAGGATGATATCTTTAGTGTTTTGTTGGTTTTGTGGGTTGTTGAACTTGGGTCAGATGAGTTAGGAAAAGTGTCAAAAAATGGTTATGTTTTGGGGACCCATAATCATTTGAGTCAGGGGATATTTTGTGGCATCTGATAAAGAAGGAAATCTAGGATTGGCTGGAGGCTAAAATGTAATAATTTGCACAAGAAGAGAGTGCAAGATCGTGGATGAGCCCAGAAGGCTGGTTGGACCGATATCTGTATACATATATTTAGGAAATATTCTTTGCATATTTTCTTGTTGTTTTGCATGAGTGGTTTTCAATATTGGCGACTCGGTAGAATTTTTTTTAAAGAAGGGAAGCGGTCAAGTGGAGTTCTTAGCTGATCCACAAGTTAGTAGTTGTAAGTAACCCCATATCTAGACCTGTTGATTTTTGGGTCAACAGTATCTTGCAAGGGTATATTACTAAGTTTGTAGTTGAGATGATAACCTCATATACTGAGGCCAAAAGAAATTTTTTCCAAGGACCTCAAAGGAGGTACTTGTTATCTATAAGTACATGGATAAATATGCTCGTCTATGAGAAGGGAATTTTATAGTTGAGTAGTTGATTCGCATATCCAGAGGAAGGGATATGTCACAGACTCCCTTCAAATAAAAAGGGAAATGGTGAGCTGAGATGTTCACAGGAAATACAGAAACTAGACTAGAAGTGATATTTTTAAGAAGTGGAAGTAGATTCCGGTCGTGGAAAAGAAGAAAGACAATAGAAGGAATACAGAGTCTTAGTTTGTTCAGAGAAAGGGAGTATGAGTTTGAGTCACGTCTAGATGAAAGGTCTTGTCAAGAAGAGGAAGAATATATCCCAATTTCTAAGGGAGCTGAAGAGTTAGAATAATATGCAGAGACACCAAGGTTAGAACGTAACTACACCACACTAGCAGCATTGCTGGAGGCAATATCTAGAGCATCTTCGCCTAAAATAACTATGAATACTAGTAGTACTAGTGCTGTGACTAGCGCGCAAGGGAGTTCACCTTCGTTAGATTGTTCATTGGATAACCCTAAATCCAACTCAATGGTGGGAATCGACATTAGATTACCTAGATTGAATGGGAAAGGGGTAGAAGACCTACAGAAATACTGGTTCCTATGTGAATTTGTTTGGACGGTTCTCCAAGTCCAAAACATGAACCTAAGGAAAGCGCAGATGATCATGACTATGCAGGCTCGTGCGTTGGACTGCTTTTTGAAGTTCTACATAGTACCAGTAGGAAATCCATAGAAGACTCTTGATGAGATCCAACTCACAATGATTTATGAGTTTAGAAAACCTAAATCTAAGTCATAGTGTATCACTGAGATGAAGGTGATAAAACAGTTACCGACAGAGTCTATGTGGGATTCTGACAAGTAGTTTAAATTTTGTATGGCCAAAGTAAGTTTTCAGATGTCATATGTACAACACAAAGAGTGGTTTATTACTGCATTGTTACCACATATTCAAGGCCCTTTGATGCAACAAAATATTTTGTCACAGACGGAAGTGTTGTAAATAACTATGAAGCTAGAAGCCTCCCCGATTGGAGATGGTGGCACATGGATGATGCAGATTTAGTCACAGTTGGATAATCTAACGGTACAAATTTAGGATATCAAGAAGGGAAAGGAATCCCAAGAATACTTATGGTGAACAATATGTAAAAAATATGGACACACCAAGGATAATTGTCCATCATACATGAACTACATCTCTTCAGGTGTTCCTAATCCATTGAGTACCCAAGGGCTACCCTGGTGCAGAATATGCCAGACTAAAGGACATCATGATGAGGACTATCTGTACCTATAGAATATTGTGAGTACCCCAGCTATCCTTTTTTAAATTTTTTTAATTCAATAGGAGTGTGGTGTAAGTCAGAAACAACCCTTGTTCATGAGACCACTAGCCGAAGTGAATTATGGCATAGGAGGCTTGTTGACATCAACTACAAAGCACTGTCCCATATGAGAAAAGTAGTGATGGAATTACCATATTTGAAGATCGATCATGAAGGAATTTCCAAAGGATATGCAAAAGGAAATACTATAAAGAATCCATTTTTGAAGAGTTACACAAATACTAAAGGTACATTGGAATTATCCCATTTAAATATATATGGTCCAATGCCCTCCACATTGTTGACTGGTTATAAATATTATGTTACTATTATCATGAATCTTGTAGTTTCCCCATGAGGTGATCCTATTCACGACGGAAGATAAAAGGAAACCAAAATTGTGACCTATGATATCCAAGACCTCCGAAAGAACTCAAATGACACACCAGTCAAGGGTACCGACACTTCAGACTCGCTGAAAACAAAGAGCCCAAGGGGCGTTCCTATGACCAAGAAACACTAAAACAAGGAAAATGAATGAGTAGCAAAGGTAACCTTGGTGGAATCTCTTATTAGGATGGTTTATTCGAGTTCAAAAACATAAACAAGAGTTTTCAAGCATCCAAGTGAAAAGCACCAAATTTACCCTAGGGTTTTATGCATAAAATTGGGATCTAGAGAAAAATGGTGAAATTAAGTGAAATTGGATACTCAGATTGATTTTTGGATGTATTATTAGGGAAATTAAATTGAAACCAATGATACCCAGTTTTTATTTTTTGAAATAATCACTTTCCCCAAGGGGGAATTTTTTTCCCTAAGTAGAAGGACAATGCTTCAGATGGGAAAATGGAGTCTGATTGTGATGAAACTTTAAACTTAGGGGTTTTATGTTAATTTCAAAATGGGTTTGAATTTGTATATATTGTCGCAATAGGGAAACTATATAGCTACGAAATGATGGTTTTAATATAATAGAATGATGAGTAATGAATATATAGAAAATAAACAAAAATAAAATTACCTGTAAGACATACCTAGATCTTGTATATTTGTTGAGAAACAATGAATAAATCCTATTTCATTTAGAAATAAACATTTCTAAGCAATATCTTGTTGTTATTGTGCCACAACCAGTCACCCTAGCACCTCCTTCAACCTGTCGGATCAGAGAAAAATAAAATGATCACACAAATGAATGAGATATTCAGAATATAGAAAATAAATGGAATAGAAAATCATAAAGAACAATATACTCCCTGCTCCGAACACCCAGTATCCGAGACAAAGGTGATTTTACCCACAAAAACGCCCTCTCTCTCCTAGCATGCCCCTTTTTTGCAGATGATATGAGTAAACAAGACATGTAAGATGTATCCTAAAAAAAATTTAGTGTAGAAGAGTAGCAATTCCAATCATCAATTCATCAAAAAATCCACAAGAATAATCCTAGACAAAAATATCTTTATTAAATTCTTGTGCCAAAGCTCATCTATTACAATGGGGGGGTCACCTCTCTTAAATAGCTAGAAAGTGTGTCCACATTCTAACCAACTACTATCCAATGGTTGATATTCAAACATATTCGACAATGAAGATCAAATAAATCAAGATCAATACATGGATCAAGTGACCAAGTCAACATGGGGGTTCACTTTGCTCAAGGACATCTATCCCAAGTCAAACTCATAATATAACAGAAAGTATGACATCAAAATACATGATAGGGGTCACTTAGGGGGTTAATTCGTTGTAGGATATTTTACAAATTTCATAATATAAGATATAACAGTGAAATACATGAATGGCCAAGTTGAGGGGATGCCCCATGGGGGGCATCTCCTCACTAATTGAGCCAAATAAAAAAAATATACACATCTGGTAGTGCTGACTGAAAACTATTGAAGGAATGTCATGGATGCTAAGAAACATCATATGCCAAAATTCCAATCCATTTCCTTGACCCAGGAGGTCAAATCAATTTTTTCAGTGATTTCTCTAGTTCATTTTTTGCTGGTACAACCTATGGAAAATGATAAATTGGGGAAAAATCGACGTAGGGTGAAAAATGGGGAAAATTGACTCCTCTCGATGATCCATGGGCATAGAAGAATGATATAAATGACTACTCATAACCCCTAGAATAATGCACTGGTTTAAGAGAACCCAGCACAGTGTCATCTGTAATAAAATTTTAGCATTTGGCCAATAATAAAGTGATAATAATCACTTTTCAGGAGAACCGTGGCCAAAATATCAAAACTAAAACTACAATATAGGTCCTGAGCATGTCTGGAACAAATATCAACCATGTTGTATTTTGAGCTACTTCCTTGGGAACTGTGTTTTACTTTTGTCAGACGGGTTGACCAAGTCAAAGTACCCAAAATGAAGGCAGGAAATTATATCCATATGATCTTGTAGACTTCAAGGGAAAGAAATGCTCTAATGATATATATAAGAACCAAACTTGAATCAGTTATTCATAATCATGGTGACAAATAGTAATAATAATAAGATATACCTGTTCTTCTGAAGAATCTTGGAACTTTCAGAAAGTCTTCTTATTCATGCCATACTTACAAATGGGTAAACAATGTGCTATAGAAGGGAAAGGATGGAAGAACAATATTTATGCAAAGGGAAATAAATTTTAACTGACTTCAACTCTGTTATGTATCTGAATGATGCATAATACACTCTAGCAAGGTGACATATGTATGACAGATAGCAAACACAGGATGGAGGTGTCTCACAAATGGATAAAGTACTTGGATATGCTTCCCTTAGACTCTAACAAGTGTTCCTTTGCAATTAATTTTCAATATATATCAACCTTCAAAGGTAGGTTCCCTAGGATCCTTTTGGGCTCCACTACTAGCAAAGACCCAGATTTTGTAAGCTAGTCTCATCCTGATGCCATATGGCGGCACATGGGACAAATGATATACAAGGAGTGAGTGTTAATCCTTTGACCATTAACATTTTAAAATCACTTTAGATTTCACAAGATAGTATCCATCCTACAAGAGCAGGTGCATTGGAAATCCTTTTGGGTGTTAGAATAATCAAC
>LPNX010269915.1:251589-261649 GCA_001517045.1 Pseudotsuga menziesii | reverse complement strand
CAGGAAGCTCCTCTCAAAAGGGAGTCAAGCACTAGGCAGTGTGAGCGGTTGTTGATCGGGATAACCCCTGGTTGGTAACTGTGTAGCACCAGCGATATAGCTAGGATTGTATTCGTATCTAGGGGCTCTTTCAGGAGTTTTGGGCTTTGCTACCCTGCCCATACGGTCAATCCCGCCTGCGACTGTCCGCCTGAGCATTGATTATATTGAGGTGACCTTACTGACCTTACCTAGGATATCGAGGGGGTACGTGTAGAGGTTATTCTGCATGTGTCCTGGCCAGGTTGGGGTTAGACAGCACAGTCACTATACGCGTTGAAGCTGAGGGCCACAATAATTGGTTTCGAACCTCTGCTTGTGGTGACAAGGGCCTCTCAAGCCTCTCCTAGGTGAGACATACCGGCCACATTCGGGAGCTCACTTATCCAGCCCTTATTTGCTTGCTTTTGGCTTTAGATTTGATAGTGATTGCTCTGTGTACACTAGTTGGCCTAGGGTTGACATAAATAGAGAGTCTTTTCTTTTTTGTTGAGTCATTGTGGAGTCGGGTGCGGTTCCGCCCCGTTCTCGTCGGTTAGCAGGACTTCCGCCTTCCACTTCTCCTCCTCCTTTGGGAGAGGGGCCTAGTCGGTCCAAGCAAACTATGTCACACATTGATTCACACACCATGGAGGATCATTCAGAGATTATTCCTGACCCACCTCCTCCTATTCATATTGACGATGGGGAACTTACTCCTACATATGATCCCTCACCTGACCTGGCTGAGATCGGTCCCATTATTTCCCAGATAGGATCTTTACAGGATAGACCTACTTATACTAGGCTAGATTCCCCATTGACCCGATACCAGTATGGAATGCCGGAAGATGACGAGACTCACTTTGACCCTCCTAGCACCAGCTATGGTGGTTATGTTACCACTGGTTTTCCTATGCACGATTTGACATTTCATGTTGAATCCGACTTTGACCCTAACACTATACCTGGGGGCATTCCCATGCCTTACCTTGCAGAGAGGTTTGGGAGTACTAGTCACATTGCACCTTCCATCCCAGCGGTGGAAGCTACATCTTATGTACCTTCTAGGTCTAGAGTTAGTGATCCCAAAGCGATACCAGGTTCTAGGCGAGTGACGATAGGCACTAGCACATATCTTCTTATAGAGATTCCTTCGTCCTCGCTTCTGAGTTCTTCAAATGTGAATCCTCCACCTTACTCTCGTGGTCCTTCGAGTCGTCATGTAGCTACGAGTCAGATCCGTACTGCAATTACTAGACCAGTTGTGTCTCAAGCCTACATACCACCCGTTGTTTTGGGAGGTTATGTTCATGTTTCTAGAGGTCATGTTGCTACTTCTTTGACATATATCCCTACTTTCGGTATGTATATTCCTACTTCCGGAATGTATATTCCTACCTATGGAGTGTCTCATGGGCCATCGCAACCGATGACCTATGGACCCTACTATGGGGCACAGTATGGACAGGTCTCTCAACCTTATGGAGGCGGGTATTCACAACCCACTTACTCTCCTAACTATGGCTTTGTAGCTCCTACTAGTCAAGGTCCACCTCATTATGCGACTTCCATGCCACCCTATACGGGTCGTACAGGAGGAGGTCACTATGGCCAAGGTCATGGTGGTAATCAATTCTATGTGAACCAGGGAGCGGTCCCTAAACCTCATCATGCTAAGCTCCCTTTCCTCGTGACGCTCAATTTACCTGACTTATCGAGACTTACGAACGATCCTGTGGCTCATGACCCAGCTTGGCCGGCTGTCCCTACCAAGCTTCCTTCGGACATACCTAAGTTCGAAGGAAAACCAGGAGAGGATCCGAGTGAACATGTTACGACATTCCACCTATGGTGCTCTTCCATTTCATTGCATCAGGACTCAGTCCGCTTGAGACTATTTCAATGCACCCTTACAGGGCCTACGGTGAAATGGTACATAGAGTTACCTAGGGGTGCCTTTACTTTGTTCGATGACCTTGCGATGACTTTCCTTAATCACTTCCAGCTACCAGTACGATATGATGTCGGTACTGAACTCTTGTCGACATTTCGGCAAGATAAAGCCACCCATATTTCTGATCATATTCAGGAGTGGCGTAGATGGAAGAGATTAATCAAAGCCTTTATACCGCCGAAATTCCTCCTTGAGTGGTTCCTCAAATCGTTATTACTATATATCGCGAAGGATGTCTCCACATCCAGAGTGCAAAATGAGGAACAGGCCATCTTTAGGGCGCATGAACTAGACTTGATCTATGCTCAGTCTGGTTTGTTATATGAGATTATACCTAATTCCCCTCATTCTAGTTTCGATCCCAAGGTCAAACCTGGACCACATGCCGATGGCATTGTGGGTAGTGCAAGTAAGAAACCTGCAGGTTTGGTTGTGAAACAAGTGTCCCAATTTTCAATCAACCAATTTGCCTCGAGACAAGCTATGGTTTCGTCTCAGCCCACCCAAACGGTGAATGTACTTGCTGTGCAATCGTTCAACCAGAAAGGTAACCAGCAACCTAGACGGAATAGAAAAAAGGGTAAAAAAAATAATAAGAAGGGTGAGAATAAAAATGAGAATGCCAACAATAATGACAAGAACAATAAAAATGCTGGGGGGGACAAGCAGAATAAGCGTAAGGTTAAGTTTCCTTGCAAGCTTTGTAAGGACGATCACCTCACTTACTTGTGCCCTAGGATGGATGAAGCTTCGAAGTTCATAGCACAGGGCCCAGTTGTATTAACGAACCCTTTACCACATAACCAAAATAAAAACTCGAAGTCCCATGATCAATCTAGTGATGAAGATCCACCTGAAACTAGTGGTTGTGGGTGCATTAATATGGTCCGTGCCGCGAAAGTTGTGACGCGTGCGAAAGATTATTCTTCGTCACAACCCAACCCAGGTAAAGAACCTGATCCACCAGGAACCCCTTTGCGTATTGAGAAACCTGCAGACAAACCTGAAGCTGCACCTCGCATTCCTAAGGGGGTACTTAAGCGTTTGGGGCATAATCCAAATTCCCGAGCCACCCAGAACTATTCAGTTGTCAAGGACTTGGGTCATACTCCTTGTGCGATGTCTGCATTGGAGGTGCTTCAGAGTTGTCCGTCGCAAAGGAAGGATTTGCTTTCTACTCTTGGTGTGAACGATGATGATTCTTCCTTAGTGATCAAGTTTGAAACCGCAGGACATCAGCCTCGCTTGCCCTACTATGTGTCCCTTTTGGTGCATGTAGAATGTCTTAATATGATCGTCAAGCGTACTGTGATTGACGAGGGCGCTGCTGCTTCTATGATGTCTTTGTCTTGTTGGAAGGGTCTTGGTTCTCCTGAGTTGTCAAAGTCTACGACCATGTTAACTGATTTTGATGGGAGGTTGTTTAGGCTGCACGGTATCCTTCCTTCTCTTAAAGTCCATTTGGGGGGGAAGACCGTTATGATAGAGGTTGAGGTGGTTGATGTGCCCCTTGACTACAATATTTTACTGGGAAGGAATTGGATGTATAGTATGCAAGCCGTTGCGTCTTCCGTATTTCGCGTTGTATGCTTTCCTCATAATGGGAATATTGTGACGATTGATCAGATGTCATTCAAGAATCCATCTGTTAGTGCATCTTCGGAAGCTTCGGTTCTGAAAGTTGAACATTCCCAGCCAGCAACTGGGAGTGTCGGTGTAGGTATGTATCCTTCCCTCATGGGAAATTTTAGTTGTCCTGCACCTGTCCTCATGATAGGAGCTAGTTTCAATGGTGCTTCCACGTCTACGAGATCGGTGTCTTTTCGCACAAGTCATATGGGAGATCCTTGGATTCTTCCTTCACCGAGTCCTTCGAGTGATGCCACTGAGACAAGTGTGTCATTGCCTGCAGCCATGATTGCTTACCAAGCTAATCTTCAATCTGCTGCAGTGCCTTGTTCTTCTTCTTCACAGACAGAGGAAGAAGACCCCTATGTGCTGCCTGCATGGGCAGTACAGTCTTCTCATGCCCACGATTGCCTTGATACGGTTTTCCCTTCAGATGAAGCGATCATCGAGGCTATGTCGGGAGTTGAGCCACCATGGGAGGAACTCCATCATAGATCATATTTCCTTCCAGAGCTTGACTTGTTGGAGCATGAGGATTACAGGGAGATTCTTAGACAGAAAGCTGGTAGGACCATGATTCCATTAAGCTCTCCTGGTCAGATGGCTGATGGAAACATGGCAAACATATCATCAACTATGCCTATCAACATTTCTCGCAATCCTGGTGCGGTTGAGAATGTGTACATTGGGGCGGATTGTTCTCAAGATGAGATTCGTGAGTATACCGAGCTGTTCAAGGAATTCCGCGATGTTTTTGCTTGGTCTTATGATGAGATGCCAGGGATTGACCCTCGGATTGTCGAACACAAAATTAAAACTTACCCCAACGCGAAGCCTGTTCGACAGCGTTTACACGCGGTGAATCCTAGGAAAGCACCCGCCATAAAGGCAGAGATAGAGAAACTATTGAAAGCTGGTTTCATCTATCCCGTTCCCTTGACGGAGTGGGTTTCAAATCCCATTCCAGTAGATAAGAAGCAAGGAGAAATCTGTATATGCACTGATTTCCGTGATTTAAATCATGCCTGTCCTAAGGATAACTTCCCCACACCATTTATAGATCAGATTTTGGACGAGTGTGCGGGTAGCGAGGTGTTCTCCTTTATGGACGGTTTTTCCGGATATAATCAGATTCAAATTAAACCTGAGGACCAACATAAGACCGCATTTATTTTTCCTTGGGGAACATTTGCGTATCGGAAAATGCCTTTCGGCCTTAAAAACACCGGAGCTACTTTTCAGCGGGCAATGACCTTGATTTTCCATGATCTCAAGTCCATTATCGAAGTATTTTTGGATGACCTCGCTGCTCATTCTCATTTGAGGATGCGTCATTCTTATCACTTGATATTGGTGTTCAAAAGATGCCGGCACTATGCTGTTAGATTAAATCCTCATAGGTGCATCTTTTGTGTGAAATCAGGTCATTTATTAGGATTTATCATTTCGAAAGAGGGTATAAGAGTCGACCCTTTGAAAGTGGAGGCAATACTTCAGTTGTCTCCCCCGTGAAATATTTGTCATCTTCAGTGTTTGCAAGGCATGGCAAACTTCCTATGAAGATTTGTTGTCAATTTCGCCAATTTGACTAGAGGTTTCATGTGTCTCCTGAAGAAGGATACTCCCTTTGAATGGGATGAGCGAGCCCAGGAGTCCTTCAATGCCCTTAAGAGAGCCCTAGCATCGTCCCCGGTGATTAGTCCTCCGGATTATAGTCATGATTTCCTATTATATGTGGCCACATCTTTAGAGATGATTGGGATGGTTTTGGTTCAAGAGGATGAGGAGCTCCAAGAGCATGTCATATACTATCTGAGCCGAAACCTTATTGACGCAGAGATTCGGTATTCTCATGTAGAGAAGCTTGCCTTGGCCACTGTGCATGTGGTGCAGCGTTTGAGACATTATATTCTCCTTCGCCAGACTTTGGTGGTTGCCCATGTCAATCCATTTTAGTTCGTCCTCACACGTAGGATGATTGGGGGAAGATATAATAAATGGATTGTCATTCTGTAAGAGTTTGATCTCAAGTTCGTTTCGGTAAAATCAAAGAAATCGTTAGTATTTGCAGAGCTCATATCAGATTTTCCGAGCGACGCTGAGGAGTCGGTATGTGAAGATACGTTCGTTGATGAACACATTTTCTTGATCTCAACGGCTTACCCATGGTATGGTGATATCATAGTATATTTGCAAATGCAGAGGACCCCTACTCACTTCTCACGAGATGAGCGACGTCGATTATGTCACGTTTCGAAGAATTACCTCATAGTGGACAATACTTTGTACCGCCGTGGAGTAGATTCCCTTTTACGACGTTGTTTAACTGACGATGAGGCTGAGGTAGTGCTTAATGATTGCCACGGAGGGGCGTGTGGTGGTCATTTATCTGGGCTTGCTACAGCCCAAAATATTTTGAGAGCAGGATATTTCTGGCCGTCAATATTCAAGGATTGTATTGAAGCGATCAAGAGATGCCACCCTTGCCAGGTGTTTGCACGTAACATGCGCTCAAAGCCTGCCCCATTGCACCCTATTATCACCGCTGGTCCCTTCACCAAGTGGGGGCTAGATTTCATGGATTGCAACCTAACTTTGGCTGGGGGGCACCATCATATCATTGTGGCTGTCGATTACTTCACGAAATGGGCTGAGGCAATGCCTACAGTAAAATCTGACGGTGAGACAGCCACTCACTTCGTATTCAACCAAATCATCTCTAGGTTTGGGATTTCGAGGGAGCTTGTCACTGACCATGGCTCGCACTTTCAGAATCGTATGATGGAAGAATTGGCCTCCAAGTTAGGAGATAAGCAAGAGCACTCCTCTTCTTACTATCCTCAAGCGAATGGACAGGTTGAAGCTATGAATAAATCACTTAAGTCCATTCTCCAACGAACCATCGCACAAAGCAAGACGAATTGGCATATTATGTTGTATCCTGCTTTGTGGGCATACCGAACCGCGGTAAAGACTGCCACTGGTTTTTCTCCATATCAGCTTGGTCATGGAGTGGAGTTAATATTGTCAGTTGAATGCGAGATTCCTTCGTTGAATTTAGCCATAGAACTCTCACCAGACACTTCACCTTTAAAGGAGCGTTTGGTTCACCTTGAGCAACTTGATGAGCAGCGTAGAGATGCCTTGGTGACTCTATAGGTTAATAAGCATCGCGTGAAGGCCCAATACGATAAGTCTGTCCGTCCAAGAGTGTTTAGTGAGGGAGACTTGGTCCTTTTGTGGGATCAATCGAAAGAACCCTTGGGGGCAGGGAAGTTCAATCCTATGTGGCGTGGTCCTTACGTGGTCAAGCGAGTATTAGAGAAGGGTGCCTACGAGTTAGTGGATTTAGAAGGGACGGCCTTGGTGGAGCCTAGAAATGGGCTCTATCTTAAAAAATACTATGCATAATCTTTAGCCAAGGTTGTTTGTTGTATATTATTGTACAGCTTTTTTGCATAGTTAGGTCTTGCTTATCGTGATTGGGTTTGTGATTAGTTTCCATTTCTTGTGGCAGATGTCAATGGAATCTTCCACCTTCGTAGGATTCGCGTATGGTGCAAGCCGTCACACTCAACACTCAACCTCAGCTGCTTGGGTGATTTTTACTCCTATGGGTCATGTACTGTCTTCAGGAGGTGTATGTCTACGGCCATCTTCCAACAATGTTGTTGAATATAGTGCCATTATCGAGCTTCTATGGGATGCCATTTCACATGGTGTTCTCTCTCTTGAGGTACGTCTTGATTCAGAGTTAGTAGTGTCACAACTAAATGGTTTGTACCATTTTAGAGATCCGATGTTACTGAGGAGATTCTTACGTGTGAGATTGCTAGAACGGCAATTTGAGAACATAACATATATACACATTCCAAGAAATTTAATCAAATTGCTGACTCATATGCTAACTATGTGTTAGATTGGCATTTGTTTCATTCGTCATAAATTAATCATAATCACAATGTTTACACATGTAAATAAATAAACCGATCACCATAAAAACTTTTTTATATATACATCAAAATGTGGTAATACATAGTGTCATAATACAAAATTGAGGCTTTGAAAGCCACCATCATATACATGGTAGTACAAAATAGATACACTCCCAACTATCTACTCCTGTGGAGGTGGATGAGGGTTGTGATCATGATATGTCACCACGGCTCTAGCTAGCCGCCGAAATAAATGCACCCATGCGTGTGGTACACCAACCACCTGTCTCTGCATAGCCTCAGGCAAGTCCTCGACTTGCGCCATGGGAATCCTATGAGTCAGTCGCACAAAGTTGGTATGGATGCTTTGGAGCATCCACTCCGCATCCACACCGGTGATATCGTCTCCTCTTCCCCTCCGTCTATGACGTGGGAAGCCCTCTGGTCGCCATGGTCCCACATCTGCACATCAATAGTAGATGTCACTATGTATTATCACCCAAAAACATGTCTTTTTGATTCCATTAATCAAGAAAAAACAAAAAAATTAAATACTTCAAAAATCTTAAAAAGAGTAAGGGTCGAGATTCGTTACCTATGTCTCCATATGCTGACCCTGGTGGTAATGGCATGTCCAGGTCTCCCCGAAAATTGATCCCTGCATAAGGGTAGTCCTCTATGGCGATAATCTGTCGTCGCCACCATGGAAAAAAGTCTGCTGGATAAGGGTTGGCCACCCTACCACCCCCCAGTCTGTGCATCGCGTCTGCCCAATGTCGTTGGGCCGGATCTTGAACCCCGTGGAGAGGAACATCCACTCTAGGGCTCAATCTTGGAACCCGCTCGAAGAAGAAAGTGCTCAAGATACTACTGAACCCGAAGTTCTGTATCCTACCTGCCTTGCACTCACTGAGCTGATGTTTCATGTTGCTCAACAGTGATGTGCTCCAGTCATAGATGGTCGGTGTCATACACTCCACCGCATAGAACATCAATGGCCGAGAGGCTTGATGGAGTGATGC
This sequence comes from Pseudotsuga menziesii, assembly GCA_001517045.1. Lineage (NCBI taxonomy): Eukaryota > Viridiplantae > Streptophyta > Pinopsida > Pinales > Pinaceae > Pseudotsuga > Pseudotsuga menziesii. Next base: position 253,088 of record LPNX010269915.1, on the reverse strand, counting down.
TAAGCCTGCTATCCTGCCCAGCGTCAGTAAGATGGCCTTTAGGCCTAGTACCTGTATAGCGTTGGTGGGGACTTGGCTCCCCACCTTCTCTGTCTCTGGATAGTAGTATACTGCGATGTACTCATCTATAGTCATCCCATGACCTGGCCCTCCACAGGCATGAAGGTTCACCGTCTCACCCCACCGTGATAGACCTGTGATAAAATAGATATCCTCCACCTCAATGGTGAGGGACATGCCATCTAGCCGGAAGGACTCTGAGTCCGGATCCCAATAGTCTACAAGCATCTGTAGTAGTCCTGGTTTGGCCCTCAAGCCTCCTAGGCACCAAAACTTGTAGAGTCCACATCTTCTTAGAGCCTCTTGAGCCATTCTGTCAACCCTTACTACGTCTTCTACATCACCATGCTCGCGTTCTCACCACTCTAGCACCATCCTGCATGAGAAGTTGACCAAAATGTCCATTAGATTCATAAAAATCTTAGTCCGCGGTGTCATACGCGGCTATTTTCAAAACAGCCGCGTATGTACGCGGTTTCAGGCCCCTTTTCCGCGTATAGACAGCCCTATACGCAGAAAAAACCTCGATATCCACGTGGGCCATGGCGCTCATGTAAGTTTGGCCATTAAAAATTCATTTGACCGTGAAAAATTATAAAATTTGTATTGAAATGCAAGCTGAGAACATGAGTAAGTACCTGGAAGAATCGGTTGTGAATTCCGCCAGTTGAATCCCTTGGAATTTGCAGTTGAATATCAGAGCTCCAATGGGTAAAATTTTCAAATGATTTATATTTTTTACTATTTATAGAAAAAATTTCAAATATTTGAAAATTTTTACCCCCTTTCCTATAGTTTTGACTGTTTCTAACCTTTTTGGACCATTTCTGACCTAATTTGTGATGTAGAAGACCATTTTCAGCGACGTTTCAGCCTTTGGATTGACCCGTTCGTACCGATCTCAGGTATAACATCTATACTGGCATATAGGTTAGGTTCACCACCGTTTGCATTTTTCATGACCTTATGACCATGTCACTATATCCTTAGGTACGAACCCACTCTATTATGTCACGGAACCTTCTTGCAGCTATAGAAGTGGCATGATGTGAGTGGTAGAGACTCATCTTACATGGGTACCCTAGTTAGTGCCTTATTTGCATTTGGTGCCCATGCCGATGTTTCCCCCTTTAGGGTGTGGGAGTCCATTGTATAGTATTTCCATGACATTTAGCAAGATCTTATGCTGGCCTGTATCCCCCTGGACTCCCCTTATATCGAGTTGTGAATGCATTATCATGAGCTTTGCCTTTCTTATTGAGCTTTATGCTGGCTCCCCTGACATTGCGTTTCATCCATATAGCCCGATCTTGTCTCATGTATAGCCATGCAGAGCCTTTGTTGATATCTTTCGTAGCTTGATTCCCTTTTTTACCAGGAGGGGATTTTCCCCCGAGTGTCGATATCCTACACATGTATCCTTGCATTGAGCATATGTA
>LPNX010269915.1:218529-250717 GCA_001517045.1 Pseudotsuga menziesii | reverse complement strand
ATAATCCAAAACTGTTGGACCATTCCTTGTCTTGAATCCGACTCATATGACTCCTGGCCTTCCATATGCCTTGAGATCGCACAGATTCGACCTTTCAGTATCACTTTGAAAAGCTGTATAAGGAACCATTGAGACATTCAAAACAATAAGAGAGAATTGAGAGTACCGAAACTATAGTCCATTGTTGCTAGAACTATACTTGAGTCTGCATCCCTTTGTCCCTTTGGAGCACTGTTGTGTTCTTCCCAAGCTTACCCTTGTTAGTGAGCTTGCTATCGGAGTGATGGAGGATTGAGGTGGTGGAGGCCCAAGTGGGGGATTCAGTTTCTCCGGTTTGCAGACGTGCCGTCAGAGGTTGTCACTTGTAATCTCTGATTCATATTAATAGAAATATCTTTTCCTGTCCAGTAATCTGTATTTGAATGAATGTTGCATCCATTGGAATATGTCAAATGCTTATACATTATTGATTATATATGCTAGAATAGATCTAACACCATGAAATATAGTATGCTTGTATTGTTTACTTGTTGTTGAGGACGTGCTCTAGCAATTCAAGATGAAGATTGGAAAGCTCAATGGGGATCTACTTCAACTATCCGGAATAAGGTATGAGGTTCGATCCTTTAGTGTTAGATGTTTTTATTTCTATTGCATATTGGGAAAGATTGATTTCTGGAGTCTAGCTGTCTGTTGTGGTACCCCAAGCCATAGGAATTTCTCTCCGTAACAAACATGAATTGCATAAAGCGCATGAATGAATCTCACAAATCCATAAGAAGAGAACCAAACATCATAGACAACACACACATAAAGACAACAAGTTGATAACGGATTTCGTCCAGGATGGACTACGTCTCCAGGCCTGCTTGTTAAGAGGAGGGCCAATCTATAATCTCAACATAAGGAAAAATACATGGAAATGATACAATGATACCTTGGTGACAATGGCCAGGAAGAGAACTACTGCCCAAAGCACAACAAGACTGCTTCCAGCAACTCCGAAGCCTGAAGATTGTGTAAAACGAGTATAAACACTCGTACCTTCCTCCTGCAGAGCTACGCAATCTCCCTTCTCTCCTTTAGCTACAAAGTCTCCACTACAAAGCATGAGTGGGAAATGGAGAATAAGAGGGTTTATATAGTTTGAGAAGACCCCCTTCACATGTTTCTCATGAACTCTTAGTTACAACAAATTTGCCTAACTGGGCATATGGTTGAAAACCTCCAAGTTGGTTATGTAGTTTGTCCCCTTTTAATATTCCAACCATATAGTTGGTTATAGTTTAAAACTATACCAAATATAGGTTAAACTCATTACATATGTTATAATTTTTTTTTAAAAACCCACTTTTAAAAGCCATAACCAACGTTGTTAAAAGCACATGTGGTAAAGACCATAACCAAAGTTTTCGAACCCCTCCTTAAAATCCATATCCAAAGTTTTCGAACCCACCATAACCAACGTTTTAAATAACACATGTGTTTTAAAGAGTGGTGCGTCCCACGTGGTGGCTGTGCCCATGGGAGGAGGGGAGTGGTGGTTGTAACCACCCTTGTGCTGGCACCTCCGCTTTGCTCCTGGTTATGTGGCTGCGGTGACATAAATCCATGGGTCGGGGCTTAGCCCCAGCCCTTATTTTGGTTGTTCACACATACGTTCACGTTTAAAAGGATTGTTCCCCTTTTGAGACCAAACAATATGCGGTGGCATATTGGCTAAGACATTGTGCAACGAAACCGAAGGTCACGGGGTCGAACCCCATGGAGACACATTATTTTTTCATTAGACATATTGGCCAATCCTGTGCTGCCACGTGGCGGCCTAGGATTGGTCCACCTCTTGCCCATTCAACATCCAGTCAACCACCTAGTCACTGCTTGTACTTCCACATCACCATTCGTATTCCTAGTCAGCAGTATGCCAGCTCGGATCCGTACTGCCACGTGTCACCTTCTGATTGGTCCATACACCTGCCATGTCACCTTTTCCATACCATACAGATGCCATGTGTCACCCTGCCAGTGGTGCCACATCATCATGTTTGTATAGTAATTATGCCATGTGTCACCCTGTTAATGGTGCCACGTGTCACACTGTCAGTGGTGCCACGTGGCACCTCTTTTTTCCAATTTTCCCTATTGACCTTATAGAACAGAATGTGATAACTTTCTCATACGGAGTCCGTTTGAGGTGAAACGAATGTTGTTGGAATCATCTCGATGAGCCCTTCGATCTGGTGCTGGTTTTGCTAAGATTGGAGGACTTCAAAAAAATTTCCTTCTTGGATCCTCCTGGATCATTCCTCCCCACTAAGAAGCTTTTGGCCTCCAAAATCCTTTACTAATCAATAGATAGGTGAGGGAATTGGTCCCTCACTTTCTCCTTCTCAATCCACTTGGCTTTGCTTGAATGATTGCCTCAGATTCCCACTCAAAGATAATCAACATCACCTCTGTGAGAAGTCCTTGTCCTTCTGTCCAAGATGACATCTTCCTTTAGCTCATCCATGTACTAAGGAGAAAATTCATCAATTGATGGCAATGAGACATTCTCCCTTTCATCCATGATCATGGGAGGCTCATAGAGTTTCAAGTTCTCCACATTCACCACTGAGTAGATCTGCATGTATGGCGGTAGCTCTAAGTGAAAAGCATTTGTCCCAATCTTCTCTAAGATGGTGAAGGGACCATATCTAATAGGCTTGAGCTTCTTGCCTTCTCCTTTCATCCTCTCCTTACTGATGTGAAGCCACACTTGATCTCCTACCTGAAACTGATGATCAAATCTATGCTTGTCATGGTGAGCCTTGTACTGGGCTTGACTCTTCTCCAACTACTCTTGCACTGCTTGATGTACCTGTTAAACTCTCTGAATGAACCTGCGGGCTTTGTCTTCATCCTTGGAAGCGCTTGAATCAGCCTTTCTCCCATAATTCATGTCCAATGGAGTATTTGGCAAGTACCCAAAGCATGTCTCAAATAGCGAGCTCTGAGTGGAAGAATGCATAGCCCTATTGTAGGCATGCTGCACATACTAGATCTGTTCATCCCATAACTTAGGATGCTTGTTGCAATAGCCTCGAAGCAAATGGAAAATTGACCTGTTGACTACCTCTGTCTATCCGTCGATCTATGGATGGAAAGCGGTGCTCCTCTTCATCTTGGTGCCCATCATACACCATAATTTTGTCCAAAAATATCCAAGGAATCGGGAGTCTCGATCCGAGATAATGGACGTAGGGAGTCCAAAGTGAACCCATACATGCTGAAAGAAAAGAGAAGTAGCCTTCTCTGCAGTGACCTGATTTTTACATGGCATAAGAATACACATCTTTCTAAACCTATCCATGACCACGTACAAGTAGTCATGACCCCTCCTAGACATAGGCAAACCCCCCACAAAACCCATGGAAATGCTTTCCCAAGGATGGGAAGGAGCAGAAAGTGGTGAGTACAGCCCAAATTTTCTATTACTGGGCTTACAAGTAGAGCACATCACACACCCCTTTACATATTTTGTTACAATGTCTTTCATGCAAGGCCAATACACAAGTCTTTGCAAATGAGCCAAAGTCTTACCTACCCCAAAATTCCCTAATACAAGAGAAGTATGATCTTCTCGTATTACATGGACTCTTTCACTAATAGGAACACATAGCTTTCCCAAATGATAGAGCAACTTTCCCTGCAAATAGTAGTCTTTCACCTGTGTGCCATTGGTTAGCTTCTCATAAATCCCCTTGAAATCATCATCAGTAGCATATTGCTCAATATAACTTTCATCGGACAAAGAAGCATTTTTCAAAACAATAGATGCAACAATAGGAGGTATAGAGAGCATATCTAGCACTTTGTTACTAGTACCCTTCTTGTACTTGATCACTAGATGGAATTGTTGAAGGAATCCCATCCACCTGAAATGACGAGTTTGTTGGAGCTTAGTCTGGGACTAGAGATACTGCAAGGGTTGATGATCAGTATGGATGATTTTTTCCTTACCCATCAAGTAGTGTTTCCACTTCTTTACACTCTGAACCAAAGCATACAACTCTTTGTCATAGATGGGGTAGTTGATCACTGCTTGAGTAAAAGTCTCTGAATGGTAGCAAATAGGCCTGCGGTGCTGCATCAATACTACCCCCATGGCATATCCACTGGCATCTATTTCTATCTCAAATGGCTGCTGCAAATCGGGCAAGGCTAGGACTAGGGCGGTGCTGATCTTTCCCTTCAATGTGTTGAAGGCTTTCTGCTGCTTACCTCCCCACTGGAAGGCTTTCTTTACACTTGCTAAGGCATGCAAAGGAGATGCTATGTATGAGAAGTTCTGAATGAACCTTCTCCAATATTGAACAGCTCCTAAAAAGCTTCTCACTTCAGTAGCGTTAGTAGGCTTAGGCCAATTGACAATTACATCAACTTTTGAAGGATCAAGTTTTAAATTTCCACCTCCTACAATATGACCCAAGTAAACTAATGAAGTTTTGCCAAATTCACACTTTGACAATTTTACATACAATTTCTCCTTTTTCAAAGTATCTAGTACTTGCGTTACATGCCCCACGTGTGCTTCCCAAGTTTTACTAAAGACCAATATATCATCCAGATAAACAATGACAAAATCGTCTAAGAATGGCCGAAAAACATCATTCATTACCCGCATGAAGGTTGCAGGTGCATTGCAAAGCCCAAAGGGCATCACCAACCACTCAAATAGACCTTGCTTGGTCTTGAAGGTCGTCTTCCACACATCACTTTCTGCAATTCTGATCTGGTGGTAGCCATTGCGCAAATCCAACTTGGTAAAGAACACAACATCTTTCAACTGGTCGAGCAAGTCATCTATGTGAGGAAGCGGGTATCGATTCTTGATCGTGATCTTGTTGAGAGCCCGATAGTCAATGCACATCCTCCATGTGCCATCTTTCTTCATCACCAAAACAATTGACGAACCACATGGAGAGGAGCTAGGTTTGATCGCTCCTTGGTCCAACAAGTCTTGAACATGCTTCTTAATCTCTGCCATTTCAACTGCGGACAACCTGTACATGCCCACATTAGGAAGAGGGGCATCCTGTTGGAGATGAATCTCATGTTGAATCTCCCTTTTGGGAGGCAAACCTGTAGGTTCCTGAAATATTTCATCATAGTTAGCCACAATATCAATCATAGCCTTTTAATGAAAAGGATCACAACCTTTGAAAGCATCATATGCCTCAACATTTTTTTCTCTCACAACCATGAGCATGTATCTCTTATTAGTGTTGATGAGCCACTTCATCTGTCCTGCACTAACAAGAGTGGTGTTAGCTTTCATACTGTGAGCTCTCACGATGTACTCCACCCCATTTTTGGTGAGATGGTACTTGTTCTCATGACGAAAGAATACTGCTTTTCAATCATACAAGTATGGGATTCCCAATACGATACCGCAGATGTCAAGAGGAACAACATCTAATTCCACCTCATCGATAAACTTTGAAGCAATAGCAAACCTTAACCTGCATTGGCTAGTCACCTGTAGCTTAGCATTATCACATACCCATCCAAGAGGATAAGGCTTGGGGTGAGGTTTAGTCTATATGCCCAACTTCTTAATAACTGATTCTGAGATCAAATTTACTTGAGAACCTAGATCAAATAATGTTTCAATCTTTGTATGCTTAGACACAACTCTGATGTGAAACAAATCACTTCTTCTTTTATCATTTTCTTTAGAAACATGAGTAGAACTTGAACCAGTATGAGGAGTTTTGTTACCTTGCATTCCCACAGCTATAATCATGGTTTCGTCACCTGAGTCGGAACCCAAATCTCGTTGCACTGTTGCAATGGTATTTTTCTTCTTTTTGCTTCCATAATGCTTTGGCCTCTGTTCAGGATGCAACTTCCAACAACTTTCTTCATCATGCCCATCAGTGTCGCAATGGCTGCAATGGAGCTTTCCTCCTTCCTTCTTGGCAGTAGCTGTCTTCTTGGTCTTGTCCTTCTTTTTGGACTTGTGGTTGTTGTTGGGCTTGAAAGGCTTCTTCGAATTGTCTTCTTGCAAATGCTTCCCCCTGCTCTCAATATGAGTAGCCTGAACACTTGCTTCATCCACACTAGTAGGATTCAACAATACCAAAGTATGGAATAGATAATGATGAAGAGCACCAATGTACTTCAAAAGAGTGTTAGGAGAATCTAAAGAAATATTCAACTCTAGAGATTTCTTTCTAAATTCTTCAGTAAAATTATGAACACTTTGACCCTTTCCTTGTCTAAAACTTTTCCAATCCATCATAGCCTTTTGAACATAACCCAACAGATAAAATTGCTTACGTAAAGCAGAAATGAAAGCAGACCACGATGAGAGAAGATTACCCATTTGTTTGCTACCTTGCTGAAGCTTGCTTTCCCACCATACAAGTGCGGTGCCTGTCAGCCGAAGTGAAGCCAACCGAATCTTCACATCTTCTTCTTTGATCTGCTGGACTCGGCAATAGACCTCAATTTTCCTTATCCAATTGTTTAAATTCTCTGCATTCGCTTCCCCATTGAACATGGGCAAATCAAACTTCACATTGAGCTTGAATAAGGGATTCTTTTGAGGCTCTTTGTGAGGAACCTTGGAATGCTGAGAATGAGATGAGGAAGAAGCACTTGAACTTGTGCTTGAAGCTGAAGGCGAAGAGGGAGGCTCAGGAGGCTCTTCACCACCTCCTCCATGGTTAACTGAAGTGTTGCCTTCGTCCTTCACTTCTTTGTCTTCCTTCTTTACTTCACTGCCTTTTCTTTCTTTCGCCATGCGTTCTTCATAGTCTGCAAACAACTTGTCTACCTTGTCGGCCATCATGTAGAAAACCTTGTGAAAGTTTTCCTCCATCTCGGTGCGGGGATAATTAGCATCCATCTTCTTCCTTCGGTGTGCACGTCCGATCTCAAAATTGTAAGGCTCTAATATACCCTCACAAGTTTGCAGTTTATCCCTCGTGAGCATCCACACTCACAATCCAATGTCAAATAGTCCTTCTCTTATACCACATGATACGAAAACATGATCTTTGCTACACTATGATGTTAACATGAATTGCATAAAGAGCATGAATGAAGCTCACAAATCCATAAGAAGAGAACCAAACAACATAGACAATACACACATAAAGACAACAAGTTGATAACGGAGTTCGTCCAGGATGGACTACATCTCCGGGCCTACTTCTCAATAAGAGGGCTGATCTATAATCTCAGCATAAGGAAAAATACATGGTAATGATACAATGATACCTTGGTGGCAATGACCAGGAAGAGAACCGCTGCCCAAAGCACAACAAGACTGCTTCCAGCAACTCCGAAGCCTGAAGACAGTTTAAAACGAGTATAAACACTCGTACCTTCCTCCTGCAGAGCTACGCAATCTCCCTTCTCTCCTTTAGCTACAAAGTATCCACTCCAAAGCATGAGTGGGAAATGGAGAATAAGAGGGTTTATATAGCTTGAGAAGACCCCCTTCACATGTTTCTCATGAACTCTTAGTTACAACAAATTTGCCTAATTGGGCATATGGTTGAAAACCTCCAAGTTGGCTATGTAGTTGTTCCCCTTTTAATATTCCAACCATATAGTTGGTTATAGTTTAAAACTATACCAAATATAGGTTAAACTCATTACATATGTTATAATGTTTTTTTTTAAACCCACTTTTAAAAGCCATAACCAACATTGCTAAAAGCACATGTGGTAAAGACCATAACCAAAGTTTTCGAACGCCTCCTTAAAAGCCATAACCAAAGTTGTTAAAAGAACATGTGGTAAAGACCATAACCAAAGTTTTCAAACCCCTCCTTAAAAGCCATATCCAAAGTTTTCAAACCCACCATAACCAACTTTTCAAATTACACATGTGTTTTAAAGAGTGGCGCGTCCCATGTGGTGGCTGTGCCCATGGGAGGAGGGGAGCGGTGGTTGTAACCACCCTCGCGCTGGCACCTCCGCTTTGCTCCCGGTTATGTGGCTGCGGTGACATAATTCCATGGGTCGGGGCTTATCCCCAACCATTCTTTTGGTTGTTCACACATACGTTCATGTTTAAAAGGATTTTTTCCCATTTTGAGACCAAACAATATGCGGTGGCCTGTTGGCTAAGACATTGTGCAACCAAACCGGAGGTCACGGGGTCGAACCCCACGGAGGCACATTATATTTGCATTAAACATATTGGACAATCCCGTGCTGCCACATGGAGGCCTGGGTTTGGTCCACTTCATGCCCAGTCGGTGTCCAGTAAACCACCCAGTCATTGCCTGTACTTCCACGTCACCGTCCGTACACTCAGTCATCAGTATGCCATCTCGGATCCATACTGCCACGTGTCACCTTCTGATTGGTCCATACACCTGCCATGTCACCTTGTCTGTACCATACAGATGCTATGTGTCACCCTGCTAGTGGTGCCATGTCATCATGTTTGTATAGTATGTATGCCACGTGTCACCCTGTCAGTGGTGCCATGTGGCACCTCTTTTTGCCAATTTTCCCTGTTGACCTTATAGAACAGAACATGATAACTTTCTCATATGGAGTCCGTTTGAGGTGAAACGAATGTCGTTGGAATTGTCTCGATGAGCCCTTCGATCTGGTGCTAGTTTTGCTAAGATTGGAGGACTTCAAAAAAATTTCCTTCTTGGATCCTCCTGGATCAACCACCTGTTGAAGGGATTAATTGAGATTTATTTATAGTTAATGTCGCAACAGTCTAGAGACATCTTGGAAGTAATGTAAAAATAAATTGAAGCCATTTTGACTTGTTGAGTGACGATGCGAGAAATACATGGATAATACAAAATAAAATCATGCTAGGGTTCTGAATGTTTTTTGCAAACCTAATACATCAAGACACTCATTGGATCATAAACAGAATGTGATTTCATTATTGATGGAATAAGATAATATGACTCATGATTTAGCCACTCCAAACAATTCTTTGCTTTCTCCTCTACCCTACTAGAACACTCAATTATATTCACTCCAGAAAAAATGGAAGAATCAAATGGGGACAAGATGTAATGCAATGAAACTGATAATGAGATCAAGCCCATTTGATGTTAAAAATTTGAGAAAAGATGAAATTGATATTTATACACCTTCTCCAACCAACCATAAGAAATATTTAAAGATTGGAAAATATTATTCATCAAAGATGATTGAGAAGGGAAACAAATCTCCTTTTCTCCAATTATGTTACAATGCTCAGACTCCCAACTAAAAATTTCAAAGTAACATCTTGATTAGAACAAAAACCCATACAAGAAAAATTTAAAAGCTGGAACAGGAGGGTGGATTGAAAATTTCCTCCAAGGTAACTTAGAACAATTGATCTCAGAAGTTCATGAGAGGAAAATTTTTTCGCTTGAATTCCAAAAATGATCACAAGATGATTTGAAGCAAGGTTAGTATCCGCATATTGAACTGACATGTCCTGAATAAGGATTTTATAAAGAATTTTGATGATACCATTAAGACGGGGATGTTCACTTACATTCATATCATAATTATCATATGATCAACCTTCTTCCGAGATATGATCAAAATTTGATTCAAAATAACCGTCAACTAGGAAATGAGGATCTTTCATGGATGCACAGATGATAGATTAAACTATCGATGGTTCTTGCTAGTGTTGATTTTTTTCTCCCTCTTCTTCAGGTAATGATGATAAGGTTCTAATGAGTTACCGTTCTATGTCAATACCAAGGTTAGAATCCTGGAGGGTTGATATTTATTCATTATCACCATTCTCTTGCATTGAAGATTCATTCAAGGGCATATCCACTGTTGGCTCAAGAGAGGGAAAACCAAATCAAGAAGGACAATCATTAGTCATTTCATCATTGTTTTCCTGGTCAACTTCATCAAATTTATCCTCATTTACACAATCATCACCTAATTGTTCCTCTATGGACTGTTTAATGTCTACACTCCACTCCTCTATTAGAAAATCAGTAATCATATCATATCCAATGATTGATCCTAGTTCCAAATAGTTAAATCGTAGCTTGGAATATCCATATAAATAAGAACCAAGGGAACACATATAAATGTATTCATCTTTAGCACCCCAAGATTCCATATAAAACCAAAAGATATCCAAATATCCTTCAATAGGATTATTCCCAAAAAATTGAGGCAACCTTTTAATGTAATCATTTAGAATAAGATGAGGTGCTCTAGGTATTTTAGAGAAGTTAAAAGGATAAGGTTTGAATTTTTTCTTAATGGATCTGGTTAATTTGGATGGGTGTCTAACTAAATCTCAAGAATTGTTCACCTAGGGCTTTGGTTGGGTTTGATACTTTTGGATCGACTCACTCGGGATGGTTTGGAATTCTTTATTGCGCATGTGAGGGAATTGGTGGGTGTCATAAGGATTGAAATATTTAGATTCATACCCATAATCATGGTAAACATTATCCTCATACCAAGAATCCACCTCCATATATACCTTTTGTTTATTCGCCTTCCATCTTCATTTATGTTTCTGGTTAATTCCTTATGTGTCTGATTAATACATATGAATTCATTATGATTTATGTGATGGATTTGTTTCTCATTGGAGTCCCGTTGTTGAGTCTCTAGGTGAACAAATTGTTGTTTTCACCAATGGATAATGTCGTAGGAGATATACAGATAATACATTGATTATGCAAAATTAAATGATTGGAAATGCAACCACAAGAATTAAAATTGGATGTGATATGAATGAAAAAGAGCTAAACACATTCACAGAAACCATAGGTATGTATAATGACCCAAGGTAAACCTCTACCTCCCCGATAACGGCGCCAAAAATGTTGGCAAAGAGAATGGGAGTAGAGCTTAAGGATAATTATCGAACAAAGGTAGGCCTCTGCCTCCTTGACAATGTCACCAAAAATGTTATCACGAATCTTGTAGTTTCCCCGTGAGGTAATCCTATTCAGGAAGGAAGAGGAAATACAATCAAATTAGTTACCTATTATATCCAATACCTTTGAAATAACTCAAATGTCATACCAGTCGAGGATACTGACACTTCAGACTCGGTGAAAAAAAGAGCCCAAGGGGTGTCCCTATGACCAAGAAACCCTAAAACAAGGAAAATGAATGAGTAGATGACGGAAAATTGGTGGAATCTCTTAGTAGGATGGTTAATTATAGTTTATAATGATCACCAAGATATTTCGAGCATCCTAGTGAAAAGCCCCAAATTTACCCTAGGGTTTTATGTAGAAAATTGGGATTTAGGAAAAAAGGGTGAAATTAACTGAAATTGGATAATCAGATTGTTGTTGGATGTAATATTATGAAAAATAAAAATGAACCCAACAATACCCGGTTTGTAGTTTGTGAAACACCCACTTTCCCCAAGGGGGGTGTTTTTCCCTAATTAGCATGCTAGTGCTTTGGATGGGTAAATGGAGTTCGATTGTGATGAAACTTTAAAATTAGGGGTTTTATGTTAATTACAAAGTGGGTTTAAAGTTTTATGGATCACCGCAAGCTATAACCTATATATATAGAAAATTATGGTTTTAATATAGTAGATTGATTAACAATGAAGATAGAGAAAATAAAGGAAGAGAAATTTACCCGTGAGACATACATGGATATGGTATATGAGTTTAGAAACAATGAATAATGCCTCTTTCCTATTGAAATGAAACTTTCCAAGGAATATAGTTTGTTATTGTGCTACATCAAGTCACCACAGTGCCTTCTTCAACCTAACAGATCAAAGAAAAATCAAATGATCACACAGACAAACAAGATCTGTAGAATACATAAAATAAAGGGAATAAAAACTCATAAATAATAAGATACTCCCTGATCCGAACAAGCAGCAACCGAGACAAAGGTGAGTTTCCACACAAAAACACCCACTCTCACCTCGCGCACCTCTTTTTCTGTAGATGGGATGGGTAAAGAAGAAATGCAATATGTATCCTGACTAAAGATTAGTATAGAAGACTAGCAATGCCAATCATCATATCATCAAAGCATCCACAATATACATAGAATAATAATCCCAAACAATTTTTTTTTTATTAAATTCTGGTGTGAAATATCATCTATTACAATGGGGGTTCACCTCTCTTAAATAGCTAAACAGTGTGTCCACAATCTAACGAAATCTCATATGATGGTCGAGATTAAAACATCTTCAATAATGGAGATAAAAAATATCAAGATCAATACATGGATCAAGTGACCGAGTCAACATGGGGGCACACTTTGCTTAAGAACACCTATCCCAAGTCAAACTCACAATATAACATAAAGTATGACATACAAATACATGAGATGGCTCACTTACATGATTAATTCACCCTAGGACCCTTTGCAACTTTCATAATTTAAGATATAATAGTGAGATACATGAATGACCAAGTTGAGGGGGCACCCCATGGGGGGCTCTACTCACTGGTTGAACCTAATAAAAATAATCTGGGCATCTATTGACTGAAAACTATTGAAGGAATGTACAGGATGCTAGGAAACATCATCTTCCATAATAACAATCTATTTTCTTTACCTAGGAGGCCAAATCATTTTTTCCAGTGATTTCTATAGTTCATTTTTTGCTGGTACAACCTTTGGAAAATGATACGTCCACCGTAACTATGTCTAGGATACAAAGGGGGGAAAACTAACTACTATGGATGATCTATATCCATATAAGAACAATATAAGTGACTAATCATAACCCTTAGAACACTACACTGCTCTAAGAGAACCCAACACACTACCATCTGTAATAAAATTTGATCATTTGGCCAAAAATAAAATGATAATACTCACTTTTCAGGAGAACCGAGGCCAAACTATAAAAAATAAAACTATTGTATTGGTCGTGGGCATGTCAGGAAGAAATATACACCATGTTGTATTTTTAGCCACTTCCTTGGGAACCCTGTTTGACTTTGGTCAACTGGGTTGACCAGGTCAAAGTACCCAAAATCAAGGTGAGAAATTGTATCCATATGATCCTTTAGGCATCCAATGTAAAAAATTATCCAATTATGTATATTAAAACCAAACTTGAATAAGTTATTCATAATCATGGTGGAAAATAGTAATAATAATAAGATGTACTTGTGCTTCTAAAGAATCTTGGAATTTTTTGGAAGTATGCTTCTTCATGCAATACTTAGAAAGCGTAAACAATGTTTTATAGAAGGGTGATGATGGAAGAACAAGGTTTATGCATAGGGAAATGACTTTTAACCAACTTTAACTCGGTGATCTATCCGAATGATGCATAATACATTCTACCAAGGTGACATATGTATGACAGATAAAAAACAGGGTATGGAGGTGTCTCACAAATGGATAAGGTTCTTGGATATGCTTCCCTTATATTCTAACAAGTTTTACTTTTACTTCATTTCCAATATAGGTCAACCTTCAATGGTATTTGTGTTGGAATCCTTCTGGGCTCCCATACTGAGAAAGACCTGGATTTTGCAAACTAATCTCACCCAGATGCCCTATGGGGGCACATGATCCAAACACTATAAAAGGAGTAAGTGCTCATCCTTGGACCTTTTACCATTAACCTTTTTAAATCACTTTATATTTCACAAGATACTAGCAGCCTACAAGAGCAGGTTCCCTGGAAATTCTCCTAGGCTCTAATAAATGACTAATGCCTAGAATCGTTGCCAGTGAGTAGTCCATAGCACTGACGAGATTTCCTCTCCTTTCCACCCCTATCGAGGAAATATTGAGCCTTACATTATACAAGTAACAAATTTCTCAAACTCTTGGCCACTAACTACTTTTAAAAGTTGAACTTTTGCATCCTTTAGATATAAATTTTATGCATTTTGATGCTTTATTGTTTAGCAACACTGTTATGGTGGAGAACTTGTTTTTGGAACTAAAGGAGGCTTACTTTATGAACCCAACCACACTAGATAGGACACATACTTCATAGCCAGAGACACATAGAAACATGAACTCTATAATACATAGGGGTCACAATGGGGAAAGGATATTCAATCTCACAAGTCTCAATCAGTCTAATTCATGGGATAGAATCAAAGGTGGATGAACTCAATGGATGGGGACAAGTGACATGGAACCAACCTAACACCAAGGTTTATAATTTGTACGAGCATGGCATGAGCAACAATATTCACATCAAATTTCTTGATTAGGAATAACATAAGTTGAAGCAACAATAGATATAAGAATAGGTCTCCATAATCATCCTAACATGATAAGCATAGGCAGTTG
This sequence comes from Pseudotsuga menziesii, assembly GCA_001517045.1. Classification (NCBI taxonomy): domain Eukaryota; kingdom Viridiplantae; phylum Streptophyta; class Pinopsida; order Pinales; family Pinaceae; genus Pseudotsuga; species Pseudotsuga menziesii. The sequence continues at coordinate 236,458 of LPNX010269915.1, read as the reverse complement.
AAATACATTATAGAGAAAAATAAAACCAAGAAAGTATATACATGATATCACTAAATATACATGTCTCCAACTGATAATCCCCTCTATAACTGTGTGTTCAAACTCTGATATGTTGTTCTTCTACAATGAAGTATATGATCACAAAAAGCATCTCAATGGAACCATGAATCTCAGTATTGGAAAGTAAAATATGATGAACAAGGATATGGAATAATTGAAGTTGTAAAGATCCATGCTAATTATTGGAATATAATAAACCCACTCGTAAAATAATTAATCATTATTTGATTAATTTTCTACCCACAAGCTTAGATAGTTGGCATCCACTTGCACCTTAGAGTCAACACTTGCCATCTATATCCTAGGAATGATTTATTTCTAATTCTGGGTTGATCTTGACCACTTTATGGCCATCCAAAATTGGTAACTACGCTTTATAGCAGATTCTGCTTTTTCTGCTTTATCCTGCTTTTTCTGCTTTATCCTATTTTTCTATGGATAAGGTAAAGCTAGTCAACTAGGAAACTGACAGATTTTGTTCCCAACCCATCCTCCATTATTTTCTCTCCATATTCTAATATTAGTATGTCTTTCCTTCACTCATCATCACTCACACATGCTATTGCTAATTCATGAGGTGCTTGGTAGATTGGGAAAGTGCTTTAGTCAACTATGGGGTTTATCATAATTAGTAAGCATGCTTTATGAGCTAGCTTGATTTGTCTTCGTGCAACTCATTTTTCCTTTATAAGGATGTATTACCTATGTAATAATGCCAATTATCATTTATTGATAATTCATTAATGTGTGTTCATTAATTCTTCTTCTTCTCTCCTTATGCTAATTCTCTATAATTCTCTGTGAGGTTAATTGTGTGCCTAGATCCTTAGCTTTTTTATGAAATTTATTATGCCATCAAGGCTTTAGAAATTCTACACTAATACCCCATGTGAAAAATAACCCATAACATAAAAATAGACAAGTTTGTATGGCGCATCATGGTAGTCGAGCTACAGAATGTATATGTGATAACATATGGCTCCAACTGGGACAAGTTTGCTAATGAAGAGTGTGCTTGAGAAACTCAGAAATATATGGTTTGGAGCACCATCAACAAAAATCAATCCAGCACATCTAGTGTTCTCCTTCTTTTCCAAAAATTACCTATTACCTACCCACATGGAAGAAAGAAATACCAGAGCAACATGCATGGGAAAAATATATGCATAAAAATAAGATGATAGAAAATATATGTTGAAATAAAAGTGTTGAAAATTAAATTCTAATATACTCAATTCAAATGAAGTAAAAGAAAAATACTGACACTTCTTAGAAACTAGAAGACGCATGCATCAATTAGACAGAATAAAAACTCAAACTACTGCTCAAAGAGCTTATGAAAACCTACCTACTCTAATTGACTAGTCAAACAAGTGCTAAGTAAAACCATAGATACAATGCAACCACTTGCTGAACAGATCAATTGAGCTTTCTTTATAGTTAAGGACGTAATAGGTAAGCGATATCTTGGAAGTAATGTAAAAAGAAATTGAATCCATTTTTACTTGTTGTGTGAGAATGAGAGAAAGACATGGATAATACGAAATAAAATCATGCCAGGGATGCAAATGATTTTTGAAAACTTTATCCATCAAGATACTGATAGGATCATAAAAAGAGTGTGATTTCGTTCTTGGTGGAAGAAGACAATATGACTCATGATTCCTCCACTCCAAACAATTCTTTTCTTTCTCCTCTACTCTACTAGGACACTCAATTCTATTCACTCCAGAAAAAATAGGAGAATCAAATGGGGACAAGACATAATGTAATGAAACTGAGAATGAGATCAATCCCATTTGATGTTCAAAAATGGAGAAAATATTAAATGGATATTTATACACCTTCTCTAACCACCTGTAAGAAATATTTATAGATTGAAAAATATTATTCATTAAAGATGATTGACAAGAGAAATAAAGAGCCATTTCTCCAATTATGTTACAATACTCAGAATCCTGACTAAAAATTTCAAAAGTAATAGCTTGATTAGAACACAAACCCATATAAGAAAACTTGAAAAGTTGAGACGGGAGGGTGGATTGAAAATTTTCTCCTAGGTGACTTAGAATAATCGATCTTAGAAATTGATGAGAGGATGAAGTTTTCACTTGAATTCCAAAAATGATCAAAGATGATTTGAAGCAAGGTTAGTATCCTCATATTGAACCGACACATCATGATTAAGGATTGGATAAATAATTTTTTTGATACCATTACGAAGAGGATGTTCACTTACAATCATATCATAATTATCATATGATTGACCTTCTTTCAAGATATTATCAAAATTTGATTCAAAATAACCATCAACTAGGAAATGAGGATCTTTCATGGATGCAAAGACACTACTACATATGCCTCAAATTTACCATGAAAGTTTGCCAACAAAAAAATTAAAATCATTTTTTTCGTGGAAAAAGAGTTTAATTTTTTTTGGAAAAAATTAAAAATTCCACGACGATCGTCGTGTAGAAATTCCAAAGCATTGATGGCATAAATAATTTTATAAACAAGCTAAGGATCTAGGCACACAATTAACCTCACATAGAATTGTAGAGAATTAGCATAAGGAGAGAAGAAGAATAATTAATGAACACACATTAATGAATGATCAATAAATGATAATTGATATTATTACATAGGTAATACATCCTTATAAATAAAAATAGAGTTGCTAGAAGACAACTCAAGCTAGATGATAAAGCAGGCTTACTAATTATGATAAACCCCATAGTTGACTAAAGCACTTTCCTAATCTATCAAGCACCTCACAAATTAGAAATAGCATGTGTGAGTGATGATGAGTCAAGGAAAGACTTTCTAATCCTAGAATATGGAGAGAAAATAATGGGGGATGGGTTGGAAACAAAAGCTGCCAATTTCCTAGTTCACTAGCTTTACCTTATCCACAGAAAAGTAGGATAAAGCAGAAAAAGCACAGTAAAGTAGAATCTACTGTAAAGCACTGTTACTAATTTTGGATGGCCATAAAGTGGTCAAGATCAACCCAGAATAAGAAATAAATCACTCCTGGGATATAGATGGCAAGTGTTGACTCTAAGTTTCAAGTGGATGCGAACTATTTAAGCTAGTGGGTAGGAAATTAATCAAATAATGATTAATTATTCTATGAGCGGGTTTATGATATTCCAACACCCCTCTTTAATCCTGACTTTATGATGATATCTCTGAACTAATAAGAAAAATATATGCATATAAGGCCCAACAAAAATGATATGGTCACCCTTTTACAATTTATCTTGTTAGAAGAAATAAGAAAAGAGGAAAAACCACAATGGGAAAATCCTCCCTCAAGAAAGGACATGAAAAGAGATACCAAAAAATGTTGAACTGCTGGTGTTGCTGTTGCTCCAAACTAAATGCTAATGTCTAGAGGAATATTCTTCTTGGGAAGAAGATAAATCTTCTCACCTGGATAAAAAACATAAACAACTGCAAGATGGATACTAGGACCATGTAGAACAATTGAAATCCAATGACATGAAGGAATTACTGAAGGATATTGAAACTTTTAATCAAATACAAGATGATTAGATGACTTGAACTTCGAACCAATAGAGATGAAATGAGCCCCAGATAGGTGAAAAAACTATCTAAGCGAATGTATAATGTCTCCATATTCATTTACATAGAGAGGATGTGTGCAAGTGATCATGTACTATCATAGAGAAGGCAGAGGATCAAAGAGTGTGAATGCATGGGATTCATGGGTTGATATAGCTTCCAAAGAATCCAAGAGATCACATACAAGCATAATAGTGGAATCATGGGAATATACTAGTAAAGAATCCTCTATGGTAGAAGAATGTAAGGGGGGAAAGGTATTGATGTTGAAAATATTCAAGGAGGCTCTAAGAATTAGTGCCAAGAAGAAAGGAGGAGCTACAGAAACAAATGGGATCAATTATGGTAAGTGGTAAGACACTAAAAGAACTTGATTTGGGTAAGAAAACATCCTGGAAGTCACTGGGTTGTGTACCATCAAGGATAGAGGCATGCACAAAATGTGAGAGGTCTATCATATGTATCTTAAGATCCATGATAGAAGAAATAGAGAAAACTCAATGTGTGAGTGAATCATCAATAGAAATAGAAGCTCCATTAGTCGCTTCTTCTTCATCAACAATATCATAAGATGATGAATCAATATCTTCTACTTCAAGATACATAGAAAAATATGGCTCTTCAATATTTTCTTCTTGATTGAAAGAGGAAGCATTCAAATCAAAGAGATTAGTAGTGTTACGGAGAGAAATTCCTATGGCTTGGGGTACCACAACAGACAGCTAGACTCCAGAAATCAATCTTTCCCAATATGCAATAGAAATAAAAGCATCTAACACTAAAGGATCGAACCTCGTACCTTATTCCGGATGGTTGAAGTAGATCCTCGTTGAGCTTTCCAATCTTCAGCTTGAATTGTTATAGCACGTCCTCAACAACAAGTAAACAATACAAGCATACTATATTTCATGGTGTTAGATCTATTCTAGCATATATAATCAATAATGTATAAGAATTTGACATATTCCAATGGATACAATATTCATTCAAATACACATTACTGGATAGGAAAAGATATTTATATTAATATGAATCAAAGATTACAAGTGACAACCTCTGACAGCACGTCTGCGAACTGGAGAAACTGAATCCCCCACTTGGGCCTCCACCACCTCAATCTTCCATCACTTCGATAGAAAGCTTACTAGCAAAAGGCAATCTTGGGAAGAACACAACAGTGCTCCAAGGGACAAAGGGATGCAGACTCAAGCATAAGGTCTGGCAACAATGGACTATAGTTTCGATACTCTCAATTCTCTCTTATTCTTTCAATGTCTCAATGGGTTCCTTATATAGCTTTTCAAATGGATACTGAAAGGTCGAATCTGTGCGATCTCAAGGCATATGGAAGGCCAGGAGTCATATGAGTCGAATCCAAGTCAAGGAATGCTCCAAAGGATTTTGGATTATGTACACATCCCGATGTACGCGACTATATATGGAATATCCACGTATGTACGTGGTTATTGGGGAAAAGGCCGCGTATATCATTTTTCTAATGTTTTTGGGGATGGTCAATGATACATCAAAAGACAAAAAGTGGTCCATAGGGGATAATGAGTCTGCAGTGGGACATGGGAATGCCATACAATGTGTGATTCACCTAGTGTGGTGAAATCCACTATAACAGATGCCCCCTAATGTATGAGATCAGAGGGGTTATACGATGGCCGAAATACATTATAAGTCCATCCCAGAAGTGAAGTGATGAAGGTAACCAAATGGAATACCAGCCACCCAATCAGCATAATACCATAATACAACTCTGCATATAACTGCAAATACATATAGTAGTCTCGGATACATAAGAGTACAATGGCCATGAATAGGGATGAAACATGAGAACACATATGTGGTCATCGCCACGTACAATATACATAGATCAGAATCTCCATGATGAAGATATACAAAGGACCAAGATCTCCACAAAGGTTGAAGATATATAATAGATCAAAATCTCCATAGTGGCTGGAAATGTCTGACATATACTGGAACAAGTCACGAGAGCTGAAATCTCATGAACACTGGCACGATCAAGGAGGTAGCATATAGTGGATGCCACCAGTATGGAAGGTATTCTACACAAACCGCTACGAGTACATGTCCTACTATGCGAATAGAGGTGTCGAGGTCGAACATAATAGTCCATCGTCTGATTACCGGTCATTGATGTATACCGTTAACAGATGCGAGATCACCCACCAATAATGAAAATGGGAATCAAGGTACTAGAGTGCAAACTAACAAGTGTGAATAAATGTGTTGAGGTCGAACACTTGAGATAATCCATCGATCAGGGGACATTGATGTATTCCCAAAATTTTTGATGGCGAGAGAACTTGCCACTGATGACTGCAAGTCTCAAGGCACTCAAAATGACTCTAGACTAGAATCCCAGAATAAATGATCTGAAGTCGATGGGATGAAATCCGCTAGAAGGAGGGCATTAGGGAATCCCCCATCATCCAGCATGGGGTACTCAGCAAGGCTGTATAATATGGAAGAACTCGATCATAAGGTGCACAAACCAGTAACTGTACCGGGAATGGCCGACATGTAAAGTCAAGATAACTGAGGAATGGCCGACTCAGGTTTCAACTTACTTTGAACAAGAGCATAACGACGTATGGTGACTAAATGAAGGCAGCATAGACTCGATATACAAACTGGGACATCTCTATAACGCAGGAGGCATCAATAGAGGCTCCATAGGGACTGGAATCTTAACCAGTCGGTGGAGATAAAACTCAGATAACGAGTACAACTCCTAAAGTAAAACTATAACCCAACCAATGGATGTGATATACAGTGCTCTGTTCGAAGGCGATATGACTCGACAGCTGCCAAAGATAATATCTTTTCTTGTCCGACTCTTCATTTTTTGATTTTTTGGGTCTTTTTCAGTTATTTGAAAAGCTTGAAAAAAGAATAAACTAGCTTTATAGTTACAAAATAGGAGGAGATGAGTGTCATTTAGGGCAAACAAACTAGTTCCAAGCAGTGGAACATACCTATGATCAATGCAAGGATACATGTGTAGGATATCAACACTCGGGGGAAAATCCCCTCCCGGTAAAAAGGGAATCAAGATGCGAAGGATATAAATAAAGGCTCTGCATGGCTAGAAATGATACAAGCTCGGGCTATACGGCTAAAACGCAATGTCAGGGGAGCCAGCATAAAGCTCAATAAGACAGGCAAAGCTCATGATAATGCATCCACAACTTGATACAAGGGAGTCCGGGGGGTCATGGCCAGCATAATATCAAGAGGAGTATGAGGCTCTTGCTAAATGTCATGGCAATACTATACAACAGACTCCCACACCCTAAAGGGGAAAACATCGGCATGGACACCAAATGCAAATAAGACGCTAACTAGGGTACCCATGTAAGGTGAGTCTCTACCACTCATATCATGCCACTTCTATAGCATCAGGAAGGTTCCGTGACATAATAGAGTGGGTTCGTACCTAAGGATATAGTGACATGGTCATAAGGTCATGCAAAATGAAAACAGTGGTGAACCTAACCTATATGCCAGTATATACATTATACCTGAGATCAGTATGAACGGGTCAATCCAAAGGCTAAAACGACACTGAAAACAGTCTTCTACATCACCAATTAGGTCAGAAATGGTCCAAAATGGTTAGAAACGGTCAAAACTATAGGAAAGGGGGTAAAAATTTTCAAATATTTGAAAATTTTTCTATAAATAGTAAAAAATAGAAATCATTTGAAACTTTTACCCATTTGAGCTCTGATATTCAACTACAAATTCCAGGAGATCCAACCGGTGGAATTCACAACCGATTTTTCCAGGTATTTACTCATTTTCTCTGCTTGTATTTCAATACAATTTTTATAAGTTTTCATGGTCAAATGAATTTTTAAAGGCCAAACTTACATGAGCGCTACGGCCCATGCGGGTATCGAGGCTTTTTCCATGTATAGGGTTGGCTATATGCGGAAAAGGGACCAGAAACCGTGTACATACATGACTGTTTTCAAAACAGCCGCGTATGACGCCGCGCATAAGGATTTACAAGAATCTAATGGACATTTTGGTCAAATTCTCATGCTAGATGGTGCTAGAGTGGCGAGAACGCGAGCATGGTGACGTAGAGGAAGTAGTAAGGGCTGACAAAATGGCTCAAGAAGCTCTAAGAAGATGCGGACTCTACAAGTTTTGGTGCCTAGGTGGCTTGAGGGCCAAACCAGGACTACTACAGATGCTTGTAGACTATTGGGATCCGGACTCAAAGTCCTTCCGGCTAGACGGCATTTCCCTCACCATTGAGGTGGAGGATATCTACTTTATCACAGGTCTATCATGGCGAGGTGAGATGGTGAACCTTCGTGCCCGCGGAGGGCCAGGTCATGGGTTGACTATCGACGAGTACATAGCTATGTACTGCTACCCAGAGACAGAGAAGGTGGGGAGCCAAGTTCCCACCAACGCTATATAGGTACTGGGCCTAAAGGCCATACTACTGATGCTGGGCAGGATAGCAGGCTTAGCATCACTCCATCAGGCCTCTCGACCACTGATGTTCTATGCGGTGGAGTGCATGACACCGACCATCTATAACCGGAGAACTTCCCTACTGATCAACATGAAACATCAGCTCAGTGAGTGCAAGGCAGGTAGGATACGGAACTTCGGGTTCAGTAGTATCTTGAGCACATTTTTCTTCGAGCGTGTTCCACGATTGAGCCATAGAGTAGATGTTCCTCTCCACGGGGTTCGAGATCCAGCCCAACGACGTTGGGCAGACGCAATGCCCAGACTGGGGGGTGGTAGGGTGGCCAACCCTTATCCAACAGACTTTTTTCCATGGTGGTGACGACAGATTGTTGCCATAGAGGACTACCCTTATGCAGGGATAGACTTCCGGGGAGACCCGGACATGCCATTGCCACCAAGGTCAGCATATGGAGACATAGGTAACGAATCTCGACCCTTACTCTTTTTTTCTTTTTTTTTTGAATTATTTAATTTTTTTTGTCTTTTCTTGATTAATGGAATCAAAAAGACATGGTTTTGGGTGACAATACATAATGACATCTACCATTCATGTGCAGATGTGGGACCACAACAACCAGAGGGCTTCCCATGCCATAGACGGAGGGGAAGAGGAGATGATATCACCGGCGTGGATGCGGAGCGAATGCTCCAAAGAATCCATACCAACTTCATGTGACTGACTCATAGGATTCCCATGGCGCAAGTCGAGGACTTTCCTGAGGCTATGCAGAGACAGGTGGTGGGTGTACCACGCGCATGGGTGCATTTAGTCCGGTGGCTAGCTAGAGCCGTGGTGACATATCATGATCACAACCCTCATCCACCTCCACAGGACTAGACACCTGGGAGTGTATCTATTTTGTACTACTGTGTATATGATGGTGGCTTTCAAAGCCCCAATTTTGTATTATGACACTATGTATTACCACATTTTTTATGTACATAAAAAAGTTTTATGGTGATCGGTTTATTTATTTACATGTGTAAAAATTGTGTTTATGATTAATTTAAAATGAATGAAACAAATGCCAATCTAACACATAGTTAGCATATGAGTCAGCAATTTGATTATAATTTCTTGGAATTTGTATATATGTTATGTTTTCAAATTGCCATTCTAACAATCTCAGATGTAAGAATCTCCTCAATAATGTCGGATATCTAACATGGTACAAACCATTGAGCTGTGACACTACTAACTCTGAATCAAGACATACCTCAAGAGAGAGAACACCATGCGAAATGGCATCCCGTAGAAGCTCGATAATGGTACTATATTCAGCAACATTGTTGGAAAATGGCCGTAGACATACACCTCCTGAAGATAGTACATGACCCATAGGAGTACAAATCACCCAAGCAGCTGAGGCTGAGTGTTGAGTGTGACGGCTTGCACCATCCACGAATCCTATGTAGGTGGAAGATTCCATTGACATCTACCACAAGAAATGGAAACTAATCACAAACCCGATCACGATAAACAAGACCTAACTATGCAAAAAAGCTGTACAATAATATACAACAAACAGCCTTGGCTAAAGATCATGCATAGTATTTTTTAAGATAGAGCCCATTTCTAGGCTCCGCCAAGACTGTCCCTTCGTAATCCACTAACTCGTAGGCACCCTTCTCTAATACATGCTTGACCACGTAAGGACCATGCCACATAGGATTGAACTTCCCTGCCCCTAAGGGTTCTTTCGATTGATCCCACAAAAGGACCAAGTCTCCCTCACTAAACACTTTCGGATGGACAGACTTATCGTACTGGGACTTCACGCGACCCTTATTAACCTCTAGAGTCACCAAGGCATCTCTACGCTACTCATCGAGTTGCTCAAGGTGAACCAAATGCTCCTCCATAGGTGAAGTGTCTGGTAAGAGTTCCACGGCTAACTTCAACGAAGGAATCTCGCATTCAACCGACAATATCGACTCCACTCCATGAACAAGCTGATATGGAGAAAAACCAGTGGCAGTATTTACCATGGTTCGATATGCCCACAAATCAAGGTACAACATAATATGCCAATTCGTCTTGCTTTGTGTGATGGTTCGTTGGAGAATGGACTTAAGTGATTTATTCACAGCTTCAACCTGTCCATTCGCTTGAGGATAGTAAGAAGAGGAGTGCTCTTTCTTATATCCTAACTTGGATGCCAACTCTTCCATCATACAGTTCTGAATGAGCGATCCATGGTCAGTGACAAGCTCTCTCAGAATCCCGAACCTAGAGATGATTTGGTTGAATAAAAAGTGAGCGACTGTCTCACCGTCAGATTTTACTGTAGGCATTGCCTCAGCCCATTTCGTGAATTAATCGACAGCCACTATGATATGATGGTGCCCCCCAGCTGAAGCTAGGTTGCAATCCATAAAATCTAGCCCCCATTTGGTGAAGGGACCAGCGGTGATAATAGGGTGTAACGGGGTAGGCTTCGAGCGCATGTTACGTGCGAACACCTGGCAAGGGTGGCACCTCTTGACAACTTCAATACAATCCTTGAAGATTGACGGCCAGAAATATCCTGCTCCCAAAATCTTTTGAGATGTAGAAAGCCCAGATAAATGACCACCACACACCCCTCCGTGGAAATCATTAAGCACTACCTCAGCCTCATCATGAGTTAAACAACATCGTAAAAGGGAATCTACTCCACGGCGGTACAAAGTATTGTCCACTATGAGGTAGTTCTTGGAAACGTGACGTAATCGACGTTGCTCATCTCACGAGAGGTGAGTAGGGGTCCTCTGCGCTTGCAAATATACTATGATATCACCGTACCATGGTTCAGCTGTTGAGATCAAGAAAATGTGTTCATCAACGAACGTATCTTCACATACCGACTCCTCAGCCTCGCTCAGAAAATCCGATATGAGCTCTGCAAAGATTAAATATTTCTTCGATTTTTCCGAAACAAACTCGAGATCAAATTCTTCCAGGATGAAAATCCATTTATTATATTTTCCCCCAATCATCCTACGTGTGACGACGAACTGAAATGGATTGACATGGGCAACAACCAAGGTTTGGCGAAGGAGAATATAATGTCTCAAACGCTGCACCGCATGTACGGTAGCTAAGGAAAGATTCTCGACATGAGAATACTGAATCTCTGCATCAATAAGGTTTCGGCTCAGATAATATATGACATGCTCCTGGAGCTCCTCATCCTCCTGAACCAAAAACATCCCAATCATCTCTAAAGACGCAGCCACATATAATAGGAAATCACGGCTATAATCCGGAGGACTAATCACCGAGGCCGATGCTAGGGCTCGCTTAAGTGCATCAAAGGACTCTTGGGCTCGCTCATCCCATTCAAAGGGAGTATCCCTCTTTAGGATATGCATGAAACCTCTAGTCAAATAGGAAAAATTGACAACAAATCTTCGTAGGAAGTTTTCCATGCCTTGCAAACACTGAAGATGATGAATATTTTGCGGGGGAGACAACTGAAGTATTGCCTCAACCTTCAAAGGGTCGACTCTTATACCCTCTTTCGAAACGATAAATCCTAACAAACGACCCGATTTCAAGCAAAAGATGCACTTATGAGGGTTTAATCTAACAGCATAGTGCTGGCATCTTTCAAACACCAATATCAAGTGATAAGAATGACGCATCCTCATGCGAGAATGAGCAGCTAGGTCATCCAAAAATACTTCAATAATGGACTTGAGATCGTGGAAAATCAAGGTCATCGCCCGCTGAAGGTAGCTCCGGCGTTTTTAAGGCCGAAAGGAATTTTCCGATACGCAAATGTTCCCCAAGGACAAATAAATGCGGTCTTATGTTGGTCCTCGGGTTTAATTTGAATCTGATTATACCCAAAAAAGCCGTCCATAAAGGAGAACACCTCTCTACCCGCACACTCATCCAAAATATTATCTATAAACGGTGTGGGGAAGTTATCCTTAGGACAAGCACGATTTAAATCACGGAAATCAGTGCATATATGGATTGCTCCCTGCTTCTTATCCACCGGAACGAGGCTTGAAACCCACTCCGTCAAGGGAATGTGATAGATGAAACCAGCTTTCAATAGCTTTTCTATCTCTGCCTTTATGGCGGGTGCTTTCCTAGGATTTACCGTGCGTAAACATTGTTGAACAGGCTTAGCGTTGGGGTAAGTCTTAATTTCATGTTCGACAATCCAAGGATCAATACCTGGGATCTCATTGTAAGACCAAGCAAAAACATCACGAAATTCCTTGAATAGCTCAGTATACTCGTGAATCTCATCTTAGGAACAATCCGCCCCAATGTAGACATTCTCAATTGTACCAGGGTTGCGAGAAATGTTGATAGGCATAGTTGACGATATGTTTGCCATGTTTCCATCAGCCATCTGACCAGGAGAGCTTAATGCAATCATGGGTCTACCAACTTTCTGTCTAAGAATCTCCCTATAATCCTCATGCTCCAAAAGGTCAAGCTCTGGAAGAAAATATGATCTATGATGAAGTTCCTCCCATGGTGGCTCAACTCTCGACATAGCCTCGATGATCGCTTCATCTAAAGGGAAAACCATATCAAGGCAGTCATGGGCATGAGAAGACTGTACTGCCCATGCCGGCAGCACATAGGGGTCTTCCTCCTCTGTCCGTGAAGAAGAAGAACAAGGCTCTATAGCAGACTGGAGATTAGCTTGGTAAGCTATCATGGCTGCAGGCAATGGCACACTCGTCTCAATGGCCTCACTTGAAGGACTCGGTGAAGGAAGAATCCAAGGATCTCCCATATGACTTGTGCGAAAAGGCACCGATCTCGTAGACGTGGAAGCACCATCGAAACTAGATCCTATCATGAGGATGGCTGCAGGACAACTAAAGGTTCCCATGAGGGACGGATACATACCTACAACCACACTCCCAGTTGCCAGCTGGGAATGTTCGACTTTCGAAACCGAAACTTCCGAAGATGCACTAACAGGAGGATTTTTGAATGTCATCTAATCAATCATTACAATCTTCCGATTATGAGGAAAGCATACAACGCGAAATATGAAAGATGCAATGGCTTGCATACTATACATCCAGTTCCTTCCTAGTAAGAGATTGTAGTCAAGGGGTGCATCAACCACCTCGACCTCTATCGCAACGGTCTTCCCTCCCAAACAGACTTTAAGAGAAGGAAGGATACCGTGCGGCCTAAGCGATCTCCCATCAAAATCAGTTAACATGGTCATAGAATTTTACAACTCAGGAGAACCAAGACCCTTCCAACAAGACAAAGACATCACAGAAGCAGCAGCGCCCTCGTCAATCACAGTACGCTTGACGATCATATTAAGAAATTATACATGCACCAAAAGGGACACATAGTAGGGCAAGCGAGGCTGCTGTCCTGCGGTTTCAAATTTGATCAATGAGGAAGAATCATCACCATCCACACCAAGAGAGAAAAGCAAATCCTTCCTTTGCGACGGACAACTCTGAAGCACTTCCAATGCAGACATCACACAAGGAGTATGACCCAAATCCTCAAAAACTGAATAATTCTGGGCGGCTCGAGCATTTGGATTATGCCCCGAATGCTTAAGTATCCCCTTAGGAATGCGAGGTGTAGCCTCAGGTTTATCTGCAGGTTTCTCAATAAGCAAAGGGGTTCCTAGTGGATCAGGTTCTTTACCTGGGTTGGGTTGTGACGAAGTATAATCTTTCGCACGTGTCACAACTTTCATGGCACGGACCATATTAATGCACCCACGACCACTAGTTTCAGGTGGATCTTCATCACTAGATTGATCATGGGACTTCGAGTTCATATTCTGGTTATGCAGTAAAGGGTTCGTTAACACAGCTGGGCCCTGTGCTATGAACTTTGAAGCTTCATCCATCCTAGGGCACAAGTAAGTGAGGTGATCGCCCTTATAAATCTTGCAAGGAAACTTAACCTTACGCTTATTCTGCTTGTCCCCCCCAGCATTTTTATTGTTCTTTTCATTATTATTGGCATTCTCATTTTTATTCGCACCCTTCTTATTATTGTTGTTTTTACCCTTTTTTCGATTCCATCCGGGTTGCTGGTTACCCTTCTAGTCAGACGATTGCACAGCAAGTACATTCGCCGCTTGGGCAGGCTGAGACGAAGCCATAGCTTGTCCCGAGGCAGATTGGTTGATAGACAACTGAGCAACTTGTTTCACAACCGAACCTGCAGGTTTCTTACTTGCACTACCCACAATGCCATCGGCATGTGGTCTAGGTTTGACCTTGGGATCAAAACTAGAACGAGGAGCGTTAGGTATCATCTCATATAACAAACCAGACTGAGCATATATCAAGTCTAGTTCCTGCACCCTAAAGATGTCTTGTTCCTCATTCTGCACTTCGGATGTGTAAACATCCTTCATGATATATGGCAATAAAGATTTGAGGAACCACTCAAGGAGGAACTCCGGCAGTATAAAGGCTTTGATTAATCTCTTCCGTCTACACCCCTCCTGAATATGATCAGAAATATGGGTGGCTTTATCTTGCCAAAATGTCAATAAGAGTTCAGTACCAACATCATAGTGCACTGGTAGCTGGAAGTGATTAAGGAAAGTCATCGCAAGGTCGTCGAACAAAGTAAAGGCACCCCTAGGTAACTCTATATACCATTTCGCCGCAGGCCCTGTAAGGGTGGGTTGAAATAGTCTCAAATGGACTGAGTCCTGATGCAATGAATTGGAAGACCACCATAGGTGGAATGTCGTAATGTGTTCACTCAGATCCTCTCCTGGTTTGCCTTTGAACTTAGGTATGTCCGAAGGAAGCTTGGTAGGGACAGCCGGCCAAGCTGGGTCATGAGCCACAGGATCGTTCGTAAGTCTTGATAAGTCAGGTAGATTGAGTGTCGCGAGGAAAGGGAGCCTAGGATGATGAGGTCTAGGGACCACTCCCTGGTTCATATAGGATTGATTACCACCATGACCTTGGCCATAGTGACCTCCTCCTATATGACCCGTATAGGGTGGCGTGGAAGTACCATAATGAGGTGGACCTTGACTAGTAGGAGCTACAAAGCCATAGTTAGGAGAGTAAGCAGGTTGTGAATACCCACCTCCATAAGGTGGAGAGACCTGTCCATACTGCGCCCCATAGTAGGGTCCATAGGTCATCGCTTGCGATGCCCCATGAGACACTCCATAGGTAGGAAGATACATTCCGGAAGTAGGAATATACATACCGGAAGTAGGGATATATGTCGTGGAAGTAGAAATGTGACCTCTAGAAACATGAACATAACCTCCCAAAACCACGGGTGGTATGTAGGCTTGAGACACAACTGGTCTAGTAATCGCAGTACGGATATGACTCATAGCTACGTGCCGACTCGAAGGACCACGAGAGTAAGGTGGAGGGTTTACATTTGAAGAGCTCGGAAGCGAGGACGAAGGAATCTCTATAAGAATAAATGTACTAGTGCCTATCATCACTCGTCTAGAACCTAGAATTCCTATCGAATCACTAACTCTAGACCTAGAAGGTATATAATATGGAGCTTCCACCACTGGGATGGAAGGTGCAATGTGACTAGTACTCCCAAAGCTCTCCATAAGGTAAGGCATGGGATTTCCCCCAGGCATAGTGCTAGGGTCATAGTCGGATTCAACATGAAATGTCAAATCATGCATAGGAAAACCAGTCGTAACATAACTACTGTAGCTGGTGCTAGGAGGGTCAAAGTGAGTCTCGGCATCATTCGGCATTCCATACCGGTAACGGGTCAATGGGGAATCTTCCCTAGTGTGAGTAGGTCTATCATGCAAAGATCCTATCTGGGAAATAACAGGACCGATCTCAGCTAGGTCAGGTGAGGGATCATATGTAGGAGTAAGTTCCCCATCGTCAATACAAATAGGAAGAGGTGGCTCAGGAATAGTCTCTGAATGATCCTCCATGGTGTGTGAATTAGTGTGTGACATAGTTCGCCTGGACAGTCTAGGCCCCTCTCCCAAAGGAGGAGGAGAAGTGGAAGGTGGAAGTCCTGCTAACCGACGAGAACGGCGCGGAACTGCACTCGACTCCACAATGACTCAACAAAAAAGCAAAGACTCTTTATTTATGTCAACCCTAGGCCAACTAGAGTGCACAAAGCAATCACTATAAAATCTAAAGCCAAAAGCAAGCAAACAAGGGCTGGATAAGTGAGCTCCCAAATGTGGCCGGTATGTCTCACCTAGGAGAGGCTTGAGAGGCCCTTGTCACCACAAGCGGAGGTTCGAAACCAATTATTGTGGCCCTCAGCTTCAATGCATAAAGCGACTGTGCTGTCCGACCCCAACCTGGCTGAGACACATGCAGAATAACCTCTGCACGTAACCCCTCGATATCCTAGGTAAGGTCACTAAGGTCACCTCAATATAATCAACGCTCAGGTAGACAGTCACAGGCGGGATTGACCGTATGGGCAGGGTAGCAAGTCCCAAAACTCTCGAAAGAGCCCCCAGATACGAATACAATCCTGGCTATATCGTCGGTGCTACACAGTTCTCGACCAAGGGTTATCCCAATCAACAATCATTCACACTGCCTAGTGCTTGACTCCCTTTTGAGAGGATCTTCCTGAGAACGCTGGTTATACCAAGGATTTCACACACTCCCTTGACAGACACCTAGTTGTTGTCGTTTAGTGATCTTGGAGAATTAACTTTCAATGAACTATTCCAAGATCTTAAAACCTAAGCTTGTTGGTGCACCCTAGAAAAGAAAAGAGTGTAATTCATTTTATTTAGCGTTGATTTTAGTTTGTCTTTATTACTCAAAAATAGGATATGGTCGTGCAACTAATGGTGTTATGATGCAACAAGAAGTAAAATGCACACCTAACAATCAATGCAAATGCATTGTGTCCATGAAAACAGAGTATGCGTACTACGTGAATGCACAATTCCTTCTTCAAATGCTGAATGCAAATTTCCTTATATGAAGTCCTAACTATTACTCCAAAGCAAATCTAGATCTAATGCAAGTACAATGCAAAGTGCAAAATGCAATGCATGATGATAAGCAAATATTTTCGATTTTTTGAAAAATAAAGAGATAGAAAAAACAAAAGAATGATTCTACCCACCTCAGACTCTGCAAGCACACATAAACAGCATTCCAGCAAAGCACTAAGGTAAAAGGACTCTAATGCACTAATCTCAAACAAAAAATCAAAGATGCCATGACAAGAACTTTCCTAAAAGAAAAAATTTATGCTAAAAAAAATGTTTCTGGTCAGAAACAGAGGTATTAACAGACTTAGGCAGTGCCAAAGGAGACTCAGCAACTAACAACATTCACCCAGCAATCCACTATCTTCCACAAAAAGGTAAAAACCATAGTATATGCAACTATGAGCAGTAAACCCGCGTGTATACATGACAATCCCGGGGGAAACCACGTGTTTACGCGACTATAAGTGACAAACCCGCGTACAGGAAGACAAAGATGCACAAATTCAAGGCAAACAGACATGCTGAGACTAAATTCACACCAATCAGGCTCTACCAGGCATACATGCCCCCATACCTGACACAGAAACAAGAGAGAGAGAGCAATTCAAATACATTGAATGCCAAGAGATCAACCCCCAAAAGGAAAATTACTAGGAATTCCCCAGCAGAGTCGCCAATTCTGTTATGGAGAGAAATTCCTATGGCTTGGGGTACCACAACAGACAGCTAGACTCCATAAATCAATATTTCCCAATATGCAATAGAAATAAAAACATATAACACTAAAGGATCGAACCTTGTACCTTATTCCAGACAGT